>APFE030208115.1:37858-70971 GCA_000404065.3 Pinus taeda
TTGTTACCACACTTGTTTCTAGATAAGTACACTGATTCCACTATATACCAATTTGTTCCCTCATTTTTAAGTTTTCATTACAATGTATCATGTTTGTCTCTTTTGTGTGTCAATTTCATTGTTGATATATAAGTTTTTATTGCCATAGGTCAAGTCCACTCACATTACATGCCAATTTGATGGTAGATTTTCAATTTTTTGTTGCAATGTGTCACCTTGGCTTAGGTGAATACTTCTAAAGAGCTATAATTCTAGTATTTAAAGGAATTACTCTTGGTATAATAACTTTTTCATTTATGTATTCATTTTTTAGGATATTTTTAGTCATGATATTTCAGTCTAATTCATTGCATGATTTTTTTTTTTAATTTTTTTTTGGGTTTTTCATAGTTACGATATTTTACCTTTAATAGGACGGTTGGAAAATGTCAAAATCTTAATAATTTTCAAAGTCGTGATATTTATCTTTACTAATATGGTCAAAAATTGTAGGAATTTTAGGTTTTCTAGAGTCGTCATATCTTATATTTAATGTTATTGTCCAAAACTATTGGAATTTTAAGTTTTCTCAGAGTCGTGATATTTTTTTAATACAATTCCTAAAAAACATTGGAAATTTCACAACAACAACAAAAAAATGCTAATACAACATCAACACTTTTCACTTTCACGGTGCTTTTAGACATTTTTTGCACAAATTTTTTAGATTTTAACACCATTGTTAAAAAAAATAATGACCTAAATAGATTGTAGGTTTCGATTTAGTGTCAAGACTTTTCATTTTTGTGATGTTTTTTCATGATTATTGTACAATTCTTTTGGTTTTTAAGGCCTTCTCTTAAAATAAATTGGAATTGTAACATGCAAAAAGAAAAGTTGGTTCAACATCAACACTTTTCATTTTTGGGGTATTTTTCATGTTTTTTGTGCAAAAATATGGGTTCTTTAGGTTAGAATTCTCATTTTGAAGTTAAATTTCTCGTTAAGTGGGTAAATTCGTTGGGGCTAAATCAATATTTCACTTCAATTAGTTAATTTTTTTACCTTGAGAGAATAAAATAACATTAGCATCAAATAAAAACATAGATTAGCAACATTATTCAATAATGCACAACATGAAAGAGAGTAAACAATATATTTTTAGGTGAAAACCCTTATAGGAGAAAAACCACGGAAGACTTTTAAGATATTTCATTGAATATAATATCAACATGAAGCTCCAATTTCCAAGGTTTTATAGAAAAAATTTGAAGGGTGCTCCACCTCCTATTTTATTAGCTCTAACTGGAAGGTTGCTCCAACAACCTGATTTACTTGGTCCAACTGGAAGGATAGTTCAAAGCCCTAATTTACTAGCTCAAAGAGGATGGAAACTCAAATGCCACGATTCACCAGCTCGATCTTGAATGATGTTATAATGGCTTTATTTACCAACTCTAACGGGAAGGATGTTCGAACACCTTAGTTTTGTCAACTATGACTTAAAGGATCCTCCTACCTACTCTAGTGCCACCTTGTTGCCTTAAAGTTTTCTCAGGATCCAACTTAAAGGATATTCTAATATCCACCTTGCACCACCCTATGATCCTAATGAAATAAGTTGAAAGACTAAGGTAGATCACAACGGTTACACTACTCAGTCTCTTCATCTAATCCACAGTTCTCTCTACATAATCAAGATGTTAATCCCTAGTTTGATTGATGATAATAACACATATTTACTTTGTATTGTATCTACTTCTGTTCAACAATCATAATACTATCACAATAGTGTTTTCACTACCATTTCTTCCTCAACACATGTTGCAGTATACCAATCAATTTAGACCTGTGTAGGCTCTGTCCCCATAAGATATCATACAGTGATAACATGGTTGTTCAACAATTACTAACAATTCTAACAACTACTAACAACTCTAACCTTTTTCTCACAGTAGCATATCAAGCCAAACCCTAACCATAGGGTAAAAAATAAGTACATCAAACATGAAGAACAATATCCTCACTACATTGTGCTCAAAATGATATGAGAAACTATTGCAAAACACTTAGCAATATGTTTAGAAATACCATGTTCCTCATAGCCTCTACAATATAATTCATGGCACCTACTTTGTCTCTTTCTCTAGTAACATAACATCTCATTTAGCATATTTCTATGATAAATATTGTAGAAAAATTAACAACAACATACACATATTTTTGCTTCTTACATTGCGGACATTGTAGTCATAATACAACAATCAAATGTGACAACTCACTCTATCAAACCACTCCAATGGTTCTACATTTTGAGTACCACATCACACATCTTTGTTTATACCAATCAAGCCACACAGCTCATCTTATGTTAAATATATAATTCCACTTTGGATTACCTAACTATATCCAAAGCCTCTTAGCATGTGATCATAACTCTGCAAGAAGTTATCACTTTGACACACCATTGGAAATGTATGGATTCGGTCGATATGGGTGAGGATCCAAACCATTATATACAATCCAAGAAATCATGATGACTTGCGTAGGGAAACATTTTAACACTATGTTGCTCACAATAACCATCCCAACATTATTAACAACACTTGATATACACCTTCTTCATGTGCAACCAATCATGATCCAATAATGGTTTATCTATATATAGACATTTACGTCAAGGTTGAATATTTTGCGTTTGCAACTAATGGTTTAGTTATAGTAGAAGAACTCTGCTTCAAAAGAGTAATTTACTCATTAGATTACAGGTTTAGTCTTCTAAATATATTGCACAAATTTCATTGGCATTACATTAGCTACATGACACTCAATTAATCACACCACTCACACCACAAACCAAAATTCACTCTATTATGTAGATCATGTGTACACTATTTGGCTCCATATTACCTTACATAACTCATTGTCCACACACACTAATTTCACTCCATATGCACAAATCTCAGTACATCCATTCCAACAAGAAAATTGATCCATAATTACTTCATATTTCTTTACTCTACATCATTTTGATCATAAAATTATCTCTCAAAGACAGAGAAAAAAATCTTCTTGTTTACCTAACCTTTGTGAACATAAAATTGAACTAAACATTGGAGCATTTGCCAAAATTCATTCACAAAATGAGTGCCAGAACAGTACATAAGAATATGTTCAAGATTAATTTAAAATATTTATAGTGTAAGGTATTAAAAAATAATATAAATTTCTAATAGAACCAATACATTATTCCATATAAATAGACATTTTTCACACAATATTAAACTAAAGAATATGTCAACCAAAAATTTCAAGATCGATGAAACAAACCATCAGAAATCAGCTCAAGGTATTGCGCGATTTAGACCCTTATTATGCCATCACATATTTGTATGCATGTTTCCTCAGAAGAAAGAAACATATAAATACACCGCAATAGCCAAAAACCCTTTCAATTTCACTGCAAAAAAATACCCTCAAGAAACTTTGGCCCCTTGTTCAAGATAGACATGACTATTCTAGCCTCAAAAGAAAAATATATATTTCCTTGAATCAATTAAATGACCTTCTTGAGAAATCTAAGTTGAATATAGAGAAGAAGGGGGTTCTAGATGAGACAACAAGCCCATAATATCTTGAGGTTGACTTGACAAGTTTGAATTTGAACATTCAAATTTGAATATTGTGGAGCCAATAATTTAACCACCTTTTGAGGCTAACATTGAAAAATATAGAGATAATATTTTAGGCCATAAATTGTGATAAATGTGATTCTACATTGTTAATCAAAGTTGATTGGAGCATTGCATGGTTGGAGTTAAATCTATTGAGTTTTCATAATCTAAAACTATAGGGTTTTTTAAAATTTTCTTCTAATTTTTCCATGTTTTTCTTTCATTAGACGATAGAGCTAGTCACAAATGTAAATTTTACAACAAAAATATTGTAGGAAGCTACAAAAATTTGCAAAATTTGAAAGTCATAAAATATAGTTCCTCAATTGGGGATTCAAGCTAAATTATAACCATTGGAAAGGGTTTTGTAGAGGAAAGTAAGTTTATATGATCATTTTTTTGAGAAACACTTTTCATCTTAAGGAATTTAGACTTCTGTGATCCATAACATTGTTTAGAGAATTTTCGGCGAAATCACATGAATAATCTTTTGTCGACGCGTTTCGAACCAACTAGTGTGGTTCATCGTCAGGACAAAATATTCATAGAAGTGTTTCTCATTTTTTTGAGAAACACTTTGCATCTTCACAAAATATTCATAGAACTGTGTAGGGGCTTGGTTGTGACTGAATTGTTTTGACATAAACATTTCCATGAATCCATTAAACCATTAAGAAAATACAAGATGACAATATGAGTGACATACGTTTTATTTTCATATATGGAATTTGTTTGGTGACGTGCAAATAACCTTTTATTCAAACCTAGTACTTCTGAAACAATACATTTAAGGGAAATGAGGTTTGTGCAATCCAATGACAAGAGTGTGAACTAACTCATCCCCTTTACTTTGAGCCTTGCTTATGCTAGAAACCATGCTATGATTATAGATATATTCACTTATGGGCTTAGCCTTCTATATTTTTTCATGGACAAAATAATAAATCCAATCCTCTAACTTGACTTGTGTACAATGGGTAGCATATGGTGTCAATAATATAGGGGGTGTTTCTCCATCAACAACAACTTTTGAGTGACATAGTTTGTTGAATTTTCCAGTGACAACTGACAAGTTAAATAACATGTTTTACCCCCACCTATATGATTATTGAATCAATCAGATCAAAAATAAATTCAACATTCTTGACATCAACATAGGAATTGACATATTTTGTGAACATGAAACTTTTTAGGTAAGATACTATAAAACCAACTAAGGTCAAATTTGGTTCTTGTTTGTGCACCCCTCTAACTGATAGTGCATTCAAATTTTCTCCAAGGATTGTGAATTATTTGCATGATATTTTTTTTATTTGAACAAATTCAATTGGAATATCAATGATTATCATTTAACTTAGAGGTATGGATATTGAATCTTTCGCTAGAAATGGAAATAACATTTATCATTGTCTCAACTATGTTCCTATCACATTCATTAACATATGTCTTTCAGCTTGTTGCATTGAGAAGGTAGGTTTGTAGTATTATATTTTCAATGCATGATAAGAAAACATACACTCCTAAATAAACCCTCAGAAATAAGTTGATAATATTAAAAACAACAAGGAATGTTATATCTACATCAAATTAAAAATGATGACATCAACAAAAAATATGTAGCACTCAATATCTTCAACATTTAATTAAAATATTTGCAGTGCCGGTACAACAAAACAATACAAATTTCCAATAAAACCAATATGTTATTCCATATCAATAGAATATTTATTCACACAAGTTTAAAATAAATGAATATGTCAACTAGAAATGCCAAGGTTGATGAAACAAACCATTAGAAATTAGCTCATGGTATTGAGCAATTCAGACCATTGTTATGCCATTACACATATTTATATGCATGTAGCCTAGAAAAAAAACATATAAATGCATCACAATAGCAAAAAATTGTTTCAACTTGACTCCAAAAATACCCTCAAGAATATATTGACCGCATGTTCAAGATAGACATGACTATTCGGGCCTTACAAGAAAAATACATATTTCTTTCAATCAATTTAATTAACTTCTTGAGAAATTTTAGTTCAATACAGAGAATAAGGGGGATTATAGAGGAGACAACAAGCCCATAATATCTTGAGGATTACTTTACAAATTTGAATTTGAAATTTAAAATTTGAATACTATCGAGCCAATAATTTAATCACCATTTTGAGGCTAACATTGAGAAATATAGATATTATTTTAGGCCATAAAATACGATAAAATATGATTATGCAGAGTTCATCAAAGTTGATTGGAATAATGCATGGTTGGTCTGAAATATATTGATTTTTCATAGTCTAAAACTATAGTGTTTGTTAAAGAGTTTTGTCGAATTCTCCCATGTTTTTCCTCCATAGGTGACAAAAGCTAGTCACAAATGTCAAGTTACAACAAAATATTGTAGGAAGATATCACCTTTCCAAATTTTGAAAGTCATAAGAGATGGTTCATGAATTGCGGGTTTGAGCTAAATTCTAACAATTGGAAAGGGTATTGTAGAGTAAATTAAGTTTGTATCATTATTTTTTGGACAAGCACTTTCCATCTTCACAAAAAGCTCGTAGAGAAATATAGGGCCTTGGTTACGACTGAATTTTTTCACATAGACAATTCAATGAATCCATTTAACCATTAAGAAAATACAAGCATGACCAAATGAATGACATTAATTAAATTTTCATATATGGAACTTGTTTAGTGACACGAAACTAACATTTTCTTTAAACCTAGTACTTTTGAAACAATATATTTAAGGGAAATGAAGTTTGTGCAATCCAATGACAAGAGCATAAACTAACTCATCACCTTTAATATGAGCCTTCCTTATGCTAGGAACCATGTTATGAGTATAGATATATTCATTTATAGACTTAGCCTTCTATATTTTTTCATGGACCCAATTTTTTTTCCAATCTTCTAACTTGGATTTTGTACAATGGGTGGAATATGGTGATTATAATATAGGGGGGTGTCTCTGTATCAACAACAACATATGAGTGGCATAGTTGGTTGCATTCTTCATTAACTGCTGACAAATTGAATGGCATGTTTTACCCCCACCTATATTATTATTTAATGAATCAGATGGCAAAGAAATTCAACAATCTTCAAATCGAGGCATTTACATATTTTGTGAACATGGTACTTTTCAGGTAAGACACTAGGAAACCAGGTAAGGTCAAATTTGGTTCTTCTCTGCGTACCCCTCTAATTAATAATGCATTAATTTTTTCTCCAAGGATTGTGAATTATTTTCATGATAGCTTTCATTATTTTAACTAATTCAATTGGAATATAAATGATTCAAATTTACCTTATAGGTATCGATATTGAAACTTATGCTTAAAATAGAAATAAGATTTATCATTGTGATGTTGAAAGAAGATCAAATAATAACAAAATTTATCAACTACGTCCCTAGCTTGTTCATGAACATATGTCTTTGAACTTGTTGCGTTGAGAAGGTAGGTTGGGAGTGTTATGTTTTGAATGCATGATAAGAAAAAATGCACTCCTAAATAAACCCTTAGAAATAACATGCTAATCTTCAAAACAACAAGGAATGTCATACCTACATCAAACTAAAAATTATGGCATCAAGAAAAAATATGTGGCACTCAATCACACTTTGCTTTAACTCCAAAACAAAAAATTACATACAAATGCACCAAAATATTTAAGACTTGTCATTTATTATGTTATACTGTAGTTGCCTCTAATGAGCATTGAGATGAGAGAGTTTCACTATCACTTCCAAGTTCCAAGCCGTAAAAAAGGAATATTTCCATCACACTATTGATCCTCGTCTTAGAAAGTCTTTTAAGGGTTGTTTAATGTGTACCTTCAAAATGAAGTAATCCCTCATATGTTAATTTTCAGTTGTAAAGGGTGATCTAAATTATTTTATATCGGTTATTGATATACAAGATACTGATCTTCTTTCTCCATGTTGGATGTGGAGCTTGATTATCTTCTTGATTGTTTACCGGCTTTTTGTTTTATCCACATTGGATCCATTTTTCTAATGAGGTGGAAACAACACCAGTTTAATCATTGTCAGGTGGGTTCATGGGCATGATGACGATGAATTTTATGAGCCCCCAACCCTACCAGGGGTTCATGGGTAGCAATCATGAAGCTAAAAATAGATGAATTTGTTCATTGTAGAATATTGTTATTTTGTAGTCAATCTGGGTCGATCATTAGGCAGGTGATTTGGTGGTAGAAGTTACATTAGTTTATGGTTTTTTTTCCTAGAAGGAAATCCTCAATTTCTATGAGGGAATTGTATTGTAGTTGTGTATCATTTTTTCAAGCGAGAGAGAGAGAGGAGGTTGTGTGAGAGGAAAGAGGAAATTATGGCAGCTCTGTTGTAGGTTGTATCTCTTCATTTTCTTAGATAATATAAAAGGAAGGATTGGATGTTTTTCAGTGGAGATAGCTCAAATTGGATGAACCATGTATATTTGTGTCTCTCGTGTTTCATGTGTTTATGTATATGTTTTTCTGCAATATTTTGTGTATTTCATTGCTTTATTAGGTAGTTTATAACAATTGGTATCATATTCAAAGGTTTATTTCATTGGTAAATTCACACGAAAGAAGGGTTATTGGTATAAGTGTGGGCATTGGCAAAAGATGGTAGGTTTAGGGTTGATAATTTTAATAGCCAAAAATTCCAGTTGTGGAAGATGCAAATGGAATATTATCTATATCAAAAATATTTGTACCTACCATTGAGCAAACGAAAACGAATATGACAACTATGATAGATGCATAATGGGATATTCTCGACAAAAATGCACTAGGAACAATATAACTATGTCTGCCAAGGTCGGTGGCATTCGACATTCTAAAGGAAACGATAATAAAAAGTTTAATGATGGAATTGGCCAGACTGTATGAAAAAGCTTCAACCTCGAAAAAGGTATTTCTTATGAAGTGTCTATTTAATATGAATATGTCAGAAGGTGGATCTATTTCTGATGATTTCAATGAATTTAAAGCACTTACTAGTAAGTTAAGTTTTGTAGGGGTAAATTTTGATGATGACGTTAGGGCTCTGTTATTTCTTTGCTCATTAACAAAATGTTGGAATGGCCTAGTTATCGTTATTAGTAACGTTTTATTTGGATCTAGTAATTTAAAGTTTGATGATGTTGTTGGTGTCATCCTTGGTGAGGAAATGTGATAGGAAAGCTTTGGTGAGACATCAGGTAATGCTTTGACTGTAGAGACTAGGGGAAGAAAAGTTGAATGTGGAAGGAGCCTAGGAAATCAGAGTAAGTCGAGAAAAGGAAGATCCAAATCCATATCAGGGATAGTGTGCTGGAAATGTTGGAAGAAAGGAGACTTGAGGCAAGATTGGGAATTTTGAAAGGGAGAAGAAGGAGATTGACAACAAGAGAACAACCATGAAGCGAATGTGATAGGTGATTTGTTGCAATATATTTTAATCCTTTCATTCATAATATTATTGGTTCCTGGGTGGTAGATTTAGGGGCCTCAATCTGTGCCACCTTATAGGACACATTTTCATGACTATGTTCAAGGAGATTTTGGGCAGGCTCATCTTGGTGATGATAAACCCTATAAAATCATTGGAATGGGTATGATTTTTATAAAGAAACAAAATGGAAATCAATGGCTATTGGAGGAGGTAAGGAATGTTCTAGATATTAAGAAAAATCTAATTTCAAGGATGTTGGGAGGTGGAGGTTGTGTAACTACTTTTACAGACAAAACCTAGAAGCTCACTAAATGACCCTAGTAATAGAAAAAGGAGAAAAAGTTGGTACATTGTATTTATGCAATAGTATTTCCAATTTTGTGAATGCTTTAACCTCCACAAGATCATATACAACACTCTGGAATGATAGGCTTAGGCGCAATAGTGAGAAGCCGATGTAGATTCTTCACTTAAGAAATTTGTCATTAGACCTGAAGCATGTTGAATTGGATTTATGTGAAAATTGTGTTTATGGAAAATAAAAGAGTGCTAGATTTATCAGAGTTGGGAAGGAAAACAAGAAATAAAAATTAGTGCTTGTGAATAAAGATGTATGGGGACCTTCTTAGGTATTATCACTCGGTATCTCTTGTTATTATGTTACTTTTATTGATGATGCGACTAGGAAAACCTAGATTTATTGTATTCAAAATAAATATGATGTATTTGATACTTTCAAGAAATTAAAAAATTTGCTTAAGAATGAGAAAAGAAATAAGTTGAAGTGTCTCGGATTAGACAATCGAGGTGAATACTATGACAAAGAGTTTTATAACTATTCTTTAGATCCTAGAATTCGAAGAGACAAGAGAGTTCTAGGAACACAACAAGAAAATTTTGTGTTATAAAGGATGAACATGAAAATAATGGACCCAATGTTCACATCCTCTAGTTTTGTTGTACTATGAAATGAATGCCTCCAAAAAAATGTAAAATGAATTATGCATTTTCATGTGGTAATAGTTATGGCAATATGGTTTTTAAGCTAAAACAAATTGATGTTTGAAAATGGTTGATTAGCTTGGCAATATTCCATAACATTGAAAATAAAAGCTTAGAATGTGTTCCCTGGGTGGAGTTGCTGGTGAAAATACAATTTTTATAATGAGCACTAAATTTTTTATCTTTCTATTATGAAATCCTTAGGTCTAGAAATCACGTGTGGCTTTTAATATTTTTCCTTGTAAATGAACTACCCTAGAATTGAAGATTAAATTTATAGATTAATACATCAAGAAAATAGTTCCCTAATTGGTGAATAATGGTTCAAATGATTGCCATACCACCCTTAATTCTCAAATAAAAACTTAAAATATGATTTAGTATTTCCATAACAGAGGTAAGTTAATGATCTTGTGTCCTATATTTTGTTACAATATGATTTAGGTTTCATTGTGAAAATGCAAAGAACCATGGTGGGAAACCTGCTCCAAAATAACGTAAAAAATAAGTCTAAATGTGGGATGAAAATGGCCCTTCTATCCATTCGTAAGAAAAGGTTTCATGTTAGACCTGACCAAGTCTTACCAGATTCGACGATTCTACGAAATCTTCTCAAATTTAGTTTGGTCAGGTTTGGCTAAGTGACTAGTTGTATTATGACTTGACCTTTTTTTTAGGACATTTCAATTCAGCCAATCGATTTTGGGTTGATATCGTTAGATCCTATTATCATGCTTCTAAGGCTATGGTAGACTTTTTTATTCTAGGATTGTTTGACATTTTAACTATTTTTCCTAATATTTTCAGTAAAAGAGCCATTC
Organism: Pinus taeda; assembly: GCA_000404065.3. Classification (NCBI taxonomy): domain Eukaryota; kingdom Viridiplantae; phylum Streptophyta; class Pinopsida; order Pinales; family Pinaceae; genus Pinus; species Pinus taeda. The sequence continues at coordinate 48,787 of APFE030208115.1, forward strand.
ACCAAAGTTTAGATTGACGAGTCGTTTGGTCCTATTTGATTTCCCTCTACATTCCATGTGATCTCCTCTCCATGTTTTTAAGTGAAATATTTTGGTAACATGTTTTCTAATATATCTATGCCTCTTGAGAGTATCTTGTAATTGCCAATTGTCCATCCATTTTTCTTGTTATTCTTCAAATATGATGATTCTAGATGCAATACGGATGGGAAGTTTTCCACTACATATCTTATATATTAGGCTCTCACATTATAACAATATTATGCTTCTGCTCCATACATTGCATTGTAGGCTTGTCACTTATATAAGTCAGTAAATATAACATTGATAATAAATTGAAGTGAACAGGTTTTAGTTCAATTGTATATGAGTTCAAATTGATACTCAAGACCACTTTTTATGTGTATCCCTTTTACAGAAGAAGGGATTGAAAATATGATAAAAATTTTAGTCAATGTGGTAGCTAAAAAACATTTTATATAACATTTCTGACTTCCTTCATACAATTAGCTTTAAATATTTGACTTTCTTGTAGTTTTTTTTATGCTCAATTAGACCAAACCAAGCATGTACAAGGTCATAATCATATGTCAAGTAGCATATTTGTACTAAAACTAGATGTAAGGCTATTCTAAACACTATAGCCATGAGAACCACATTAATTCTTAATGTTGCAGGAGTTATGATTATTGTTTGTACAACTAATACAATTTGTGTTTTCGGCCGTGTGAATTTCTATGATACAATACTTTGAAGTCTAAAATTCAAGGTGAGAAGAATAAATTGATATTATATCTATAATACGCCTCCTGTTTCTGAGGAACAAAAATTCTAAGACATTCTTGGACATTGAATTTCTTACATTAAAGCACATTGCAGAATTTTACTCATGTTTCCTTATATAATTTTTTCCTTTGAATATTTAATGAAATCGCATTTTACAAGAAACATGCAATTGGGCGTTTTATGTGTGCTAATACATTAAATCACGGTTATACATGTCGATAATCAAGATTATATGTTACATATATCATACAACAACTTAGGATTTTCCTACAAGTAATGCACATTTTCCTAGTATTATATTCAGTTAGATTGCTACATTTCTTTTAAAATATTGTATTGATTTATGGATCTCTACTTCACCAATTCCTAGTCATTAGATGCATAAAACCTATCTATTTTCATTGAATTTATTGAAATCCTCAAATTTTCTTCACGTTAGTTGCTTATATGTGAAATCTCAAACACTTGATTTGTCACCAACATAGGAATTGAAAATAAATAAATTTTTCATTACTGGGTTATAAAACGGAAACTTTTGAATCTTTTTGTGTAGTTGTCTTACAATTCAAATTTCACAGGTTGTTGAGTTGAAAGAGTTCATTTTCTATTTGCTAGATAAATGAGGTTTGGAAGATCTATTTCGATATTAGATGAAATCAATATTGATATGCACCTCATAAAACTTTGATCTATTCTACATGATGAACTCCATTCGTGATCCAAAATATGGTAGAAGCAAAGTAGAAATAACTTCAATTGTACAAGATTTTAAACTCCATAAAGCTGCACAATGAATGCACGTGAGATTGAAATGGAGGGAGGATATGGTGTTGAATAGGAACATATTTAGATAAAATGCTAGATACTCTTCAACATTGAAAACAACGAATAACTCAATGGCCCACTATTTGAGGTGAAAGTTTACATTGCCATATTTGGAATTTTTATTTCTAGGCCGATATGACTGTAGATAGAAAATATGTTTTCCTTGTTAGTGGGGACCTAATAGTGTTCTTCCAAATTTCAAATTCCATTCAAATACCTTTGATTTCCATGTGGGATGAGAAAATCCCTTTCAGAAGAAATGGAGGCACTAAAAACTTTAGGTTGCCTTGACACATTTACAATATATGGCCTTTGGTTTTGTACATTATTACATCAATTAGAAGCCAATTTCAGTTTACTTTGTAACTCTTGGAAAGCTCTTATAAACTTGTAAGGATCAAATTGGTATTGATGCTTATTAGAAATAATGCATTGAAATTAGAGATTGGGTTAGTTTTACTAATTCAATCTGTTGTAATTTCAGTTTACTTTGTAACTCTTGGAAAGCTCTTATAAACTTGTAAGGATCAAATTGGTATTGATGCTTATTAGAAATAATGCATTGAAATTAGAGATTGGGTTAGTTTTACTAATTCAATCTGTTGTGTAGCATTATAGGAGATTCGTAAGCACTATTCAATTTGGTTGTGTCAATGGATTTTTCAACTATATCTTAAGAAACTATAGATTTCATGACACACATTAAAAATTCCTTAAAGTTAATGAAGTACCCGTGTTTATGATAACCATTAACAAGATTGAATCCAATATTTAACACTATGGGAGAATCATTAACACCATTTAACTTTTTTTCCTTCGACTTTGAAGCTATGTATTAAGTATGGATTGCACCAAAGGTGATGAAAACTTACACTGGGCCCTAATTGCTATGGGCATTATGGAAAACCATTAGCATTTCACTTGGTAGGAATTGAACCTAGTGGGGATACTACTAACTACCTGGTTTAAACCAACCGGGTGAGACATGTTTGAGAAACCAAGAACCTAAAATTCATTTAAACAATTACAATACATAGTTATATAATTTGGGTAAGCAAAAAATAAGGTGCTAGGTTTTTAATATCCTATTGTACAAATTTACAAGTCCAACAATTAAGATATCATATATGATCAAATTCAACTCTCGAAAGAAAAATATCAGCCTAAATTATACCTATAATGATGTGCTAATAAGCAACTAATTCTTTCAAACCAGAATGCAATTTTTCAGCTCAATTATTATGGTTTTAGTTGTTGACAATATCTAGCTATACTAATTGATTTTATCAACTTTTAATAATGATTTTCTTAGTTGAATTGAGGTTTCTATGATCCATGTCAATATTAAGAGAATTCTTTGGCTAAAATCATATGATAGAATATTTGTCGATGCATTTTGAACCAACCAGTGTCGTTCATCATCAAGACAAGTTGAAGAATCATATCTAGAATGCATGTTAAGTAGTTAGCACAGAACTTCCATCAGCTATAATTGACCACGTAATAGTTAAATTGACTACCCAATGGCTATATTAGTCGAGGAAATGGTTAGTTTGACCAGGCATAGGGAAAAGGAGGCAAAAGACCAATTTGTAACTTAATTTGAGGTTTTTATTAAATTAATGGTTAGTTAATTTATTAAATTACAAGTGAATTTATATAATACATCTAACTACTAAGGATTAATTTCTCATCTTAGATTATAATAATATTAAAATAATAATTTTTTAAATATTAAATAATATTTTAATTTAATTGTTTATTAAAAATTCTTTATATAAACCAAGATCTAAAAATTATTTTTCTTATATTAATTAAGTTGAATTATCATATAAATAGTTACTTGTATTATTAATTATTTTATGTAATTCACGAGCTAGAAATAATCTAATTTTTTCTAAGTAAAGTTAATTTTATTAAAAAAGATACAAAAGTAAAATTACAATGAAGCCCCAGCCTCAGCCATTATAAACATTGTTCACCAGGAATATCTAAACTGCCCCATATTTGGGGAAACTAGTTTGCCATAGCAAAAGAAACCATACATAAGACCTTAACACAGCATAGAATAACACAAAAGAAGTTTTGAAAGAACAACCCTTTGTCCAGACAAAGAAAAATAACATAACAATTGACTTAACCAAACCAATGAGGAGTTGAGACCTTAGCTAGCGTATGGGAGGCAGCGGTTGCCAAGATAAATCATTTGAGCTCATCCAGGGCCGGAGTCTCCTCTTCTATACGACATGCATACAGATACCAATCTTCTTCCTCCTCCACCACGCCACCTTTTGGCCCCTGTGCATGAAGAATGCCACTCGTGCTTCCACCCACCGCCACCAAACCAGACGCTTTAATTGAGCAGCCACCTAGTGGCGGAGTGTCTTCAGAATGTCCGCCCTTTGGCTGTAGACTATCACCCCGAATTCCCCTTCCCTCTTCCTATGGGGCTGTAGACTCCTCTTCAATACAACAAGCATACTGATACCAATCTTCTTCCTCTTCCACCACGCCACCTTGTGGCCCCCACGTAGGAAGAGTGCCACTCGTGCTTCCAGCCATAGCCATTAAACTAGATGCTTCAACCAGGTTGCCACCTGGTGGCTGAGTGTCTTCAGAATTTCCACCCTCTGCATGCAGACCGCCACTCTGAATTCTCCTTCCCTCTTCCTCCGGGAGCATCCCTGAGTCTTGGCCATTTCTTTGTCTGCTCTCCTCCTGATGCTGTGCTTTAGAGCTTCTCAAAGGAGCGTCTTGCAGCTTGCTTTCTTCAGAGAAGACCATGGTTATACTAGTAGTGATGATAGGTCTGTTTAGGTTGCTACGAAACCTGAACTGGATCGTGTGAGGGGCCGGAAGAGGGGGCAAAGGGGATGGAGTAGTAAGAAGCCTGAAATTGCTGTGTCCAGCATCAGAAGCCTGTGCACAGCCCTGTCCACTGTGAGTGTTAGGATATCGCCTGTAAATCAAGCTATGAAAGGGAGGATTTTGATGGGGAAGAGAAGGAGAGGCATGCTTGGGGCTCTGCGCTACCTGTGGGCGAGCTCTTCCACCGTGAGTACCATCCTTGTGACTCCTCATGCAGTGATGAACCATGTCAAAATGGTTGGACAAGAAGTCTGCAGGAGAGAAGACAGAGAAAAAATGAAAAGGATGAACAGAGGTCATCTGGCCCAGAATCAGAGGGAAAAGCCTGGAATGGGAATAGTGATGCCCATTGCAAAGTTCGATACAACACAGCAGCCAGCAGCAGCTCCCAGTACCAGTTTGACTGTAAGGATTTCCAGCTTGGGGCGAGCAGATACAGTGGGAAGGAGGGACAACTAAGTGGTTGGGAGGCTCCATATCAAGGCAGAAGATTTCTAGGCCTTGGCCTAAGCAGCCATTAGAAGTTGCATGCATGTGAGCCTGAATTCGTCTTAGATGGGCATGGGATCATGCGATGGCTACCATTTGGCCCATCCAAATGCTGCCTAACAGTCGATTCCACATTAATTACATCAGTGGTCACCCACATTAGGCTTAGAATAATATATTAAGGGACATACTTGATAACTAATATATTATTAATCTAATGAAGTTAATGTGTTAATCTTATTTTAAATAAATTCAAGGATATTATTAATAGGTTTTATACTAGATCCCTACTTAGATTATTACATTAATATTATTGCTATTAATTATATAGGGTATTAATATCTAAGTAACCTACTCAGTTACTCGATTTAGGGAATTAGTCAATGAAATGCATCTATTATTGTTTTAGAATTAATTTAAGGGAAGGGAGACTAATTTACATAAAATCATTAGAATATAAATAGGTTATTTAAATATCTAGAAGTTTACCCTGAAGGAAACAAAAGGATAAATCAAACAAGGCAGGAGGCTAAAGAAGGAAGGAATCAAGGGAAAAGAAACTTTGAACCAACTATAAAAAGAGGGAGGGGGAGGAAATGACTAGGAGGTGATGGCTGGGATCCAACATCTGCCGATCTTCCACCCATCATCTCTGTTGAGATTGCTTGGCTTCCTTTTGATCTCAATGGCTTCCCGAAATTTACGGTGGTGGAACTACAAAATTCTAGCAATGACATTGGCCTCCTCAATACAAACATGATGTTTGGTATTCTCCGCATGCTCAACTAGTGCAGAAGACGTAGTTTTCCCGTTCATAAGATCAGCTACGTGCTCACTGATTCTTTGATTATTGGAGTGTCCAATCTCACCAAGATAGGGGGTTCCATAGGAACAAGGAATAATATAGACCCCTTTCATGTCCTTAGGGTCGATAGGATCCTTCGCCGATTGGAGGGACTTATGAATGGTGTTAAGGGGTCTAAAGGTCGAGGGGGCATTATGCTTCCTCACAATCCTCGCAATCCTGTCAATGGTCCCTTGAACAAAAGGATGATGGATCCCTAAGATACGTATCCCAGGGGTCCATCTTCCTTTTGTTCGAGGGACTACTGACAGGACTGTGAGGATTCTAAGGAAGCATAATGGCCCCTCGACCTTTAGACCCCTTAACACCATTCGTATGTCCCTCCAATCAGTGAAGGATCCTATCGACCCTAAGGACATGAAAGGGGTCTATATTATTCCTTGTTCCTATGAAACCCCCTGTATTGGTGAGACTGGACGCTCTATTAATCAAAGAATCAATGAGAATGCAATTGATCTTAAGCACGGGAGAACTAAGTCTTCCACACTAGCTGAGCATGCGGTGAACACCAAACATCATGTTTGTATTGAGGAGGCCAATGTCATTGCTAGAATTTCGCAGCTCCACCACCGTAAATTTAGGGAAGCCATTGAGATTGAAAGGAGGCCAAGAAATCTCAATAAAGATGATGGGTGGAAGATTAGTAGATGCTGGATCTCGGCCCTCACCTCCTAGTCATTTCCTCCCCCTTCCCCTTTTTATAGTTGGTTGAAAGTTTTTTTCCCTTGATTCCTTCCTTCTTTAGCCTCCCACCTTGTTTGATTTATCCTTTTGTTTCCTTCAGGGTAAATTTCTAGATATTTAAATAACTTATTTATATTCTAATGATTTTATGTAAATTAGTCCCCCTTCCCTTAAATTAATTCTAAAATGATAATAGATGCATTTCATTGACTATTTCCTTAAATCGAGTAACTGAGTAGATCACTTAGATATTAATACCCTATACAATTAATAGTAATAATATTAATATAGAAATCTTAGTAGGGATCTAGTATAAAACCTATCAGTAATATCCTTGAATTGATTTAAAATAAGGTTAACACATTAACTTCCTTAGATTAATAATATATTAGTTATCAAGTATGTCCCTTAATCAATTATTTCTAGCTCTTGAATTACATAAAATAAGTAATAATACAACTAACTATTTATATAATAATTCAAGTTAATTAATATAAGAAAAATAATTTTCTTAGATCTTGGTTTATTATAAAAGAATTTTCAATAAATAATTAAATTAAACTATATTTATAATTATTTAAAATATTATTATTATAATATTATTATAATCTAAGATGAGAAATTAATCCTTAGTAGTTATATGCATTGTATAAGTTTAGTTGTAATTTAATAAATTAACTAACCATTAATTTAATAAAACCTCAAATTAAGTTATGGATTGGTCTTTTGCCCCCTTTTCCCTGTTCCAGTCAAACTAGCCATTTCCTCGTCTAATATAGCCATTAGTTAGTCAATTTATCCATTACCTGGTCAATTATAGCTAATGGAAGTTCTGCTCTAACTATTTAACCTGCATTCTAGATCTGATTCTTCAACTTGTCCTGATGATGAATCACACTGGTTGATTCGAAATGCGTCGACAAACATTCTATCATGTGATTTTAGCTGAAGAATTCTCTTAATGATTTTCTTGTAATATTTTATTAGGAAATATATCTTTGATAAAGCTTTTACACAACTTTGATGGTTGTGTTATAATGAGTATGTTACTTGATAGTTTCATTGATGGTCACTCTATTTTCCACTAAGATTACGGTGTATCTCTGCCTCTTTTTTATTTGGACATCCATGGGGATTTTGAGGATAAAAGATCCAATCTCACACTTCATCATGACAGTTCTAATATATATATATATATATATATAATATATATATATATATATATATATATATAATCTAAAACAATAATGGTAGTACATAATGATTAATTAATAGCTAGTTAACGAAAAGGTATGTCCCTGAGGACATAATCATTTTTTAAGAGGCACCTGCACAGGTATATAAGAAGACCTTCAACCTCAGTTGTAATTTATCATCGTTATCATTCATATACTTTAATATTTATTCTTGTATCTTAAATGGGTATCTTCATATTCTAAGTCTTTTGGAATATTTAATTTTTGAGTATACGAACTTTGTTCATCACATTGGTATCAGATCCATGTTTGATCCTGCTTTGGCCATTAACCCATCTGTCAAGGTTGTCGTTGTTCTGATAAAGTGTTCCCCTCGTAGTTGGAAGTTTTCCATTCTATGAGATTTGCCATCACGCCTTTAGCCATTTACAAAAAGAGAAAAGAAACGAAAAGGTATATATATATATATATGGTTAAGAAAAAAAAATTAAGGAATATAAGAAAAAAAAATTATATAAAATAAATATTAGAAAAAGAAGTTAAAAAAATACAAGACAAAAAAATAATAGAAAATGAAAAAAACAAAAAAATACAATTTATTTGTAAGAAAATATAATTAAAACAAAACAATAAAATAACAAAGGCATAGTCGTCGACATCCAAGAGTAGTTGAAGCTACATCAAAAATAAACACTGAGGCCCACTGCCATTCTCTTCGGCCACCACAACCACCCACTGATTCAGTCAATGCTGCAACCACCCACTAATTCGCCCAATGGATTGTGAGGCAACCACAACCCACCAACGTTGTCCACAGCTGTAATGTCAGACTGCCACTTCCTCCTCACTCATGAAACCCTTCTGTCAAGCCTTCATTACTTCTACCTTAAGTCTTCTATTGTCGTTGCACGGGGAGGACTGTCCACTTTCCATAAATCTCTATCACCATCCATTTTGGCCCCTCTTCCATTGCGTTCAGTCCCAATGACACAACATTTTCCCTGCTCGAGTGCTTCCAATCCACTATCATTTTTTCTCGAGCCTCCCTTCCTCCTGCCTTCTTCGTACGATAGGTAATGTCATAATTCGAGTCACTGTCATTTTTGTCAACAATGTTATAGCCATCCAGGGAGCCAAAAATTACTTCCAAAGAGACCATTACCAAATGACATAGCTATTTCCATAATCACCCGTTAGTGTTTTAATAATCATCACAAAAAACATATTTAACGGCTATGCCATAAAGTTATAACGTTATAATAATTGGATGATATAGTCAAGGAGAAAATGTAGTGAGACAAGGCAATAATTGTAAATATTAAGGATTTAACATTTAGGAGACATCTTAGTGTGTATAAGATAATAAATAAATGGTATAATTATAAGACCAAAAAAGGTTAAGGTTTCAATTAAAAAGCAGGAGAAAAGTCAAAATCAAAATAAATAGGGATATTTTATTAAAAGGTATTGGGAATATAATCTTTTATAGAGAAAAAATAATATTAAAATTACAAATACGGAAAAAGTATAAATTTTTATTCTAGAAGGAAGATTAATTTAAAAAAAAGGAGACTAATTCAAAAAAATGGAAGGAAGGTTTCCCTATAAATGTATTTTAATCACACATCAAGAATTAATTACATTAATAGGGACTATCTAAGGGGAAAAATTTAATATCACTATTAGTACAAGAAATGATGAAAATTACATAAATATTAGTCTCGCAAATCTATTGTTAATTTTAGATGCCAATGTAAGAGTAAAACCATATTTTTTCGGTTAAAATGTGAAATTAATGATTTACAAATAACAATAGATCATTATGAGTACATATCGCAATTTCGTGTTATAAAAATGTATGACATAGATGTTGACATAATTTTTGGTCAACCTTGGTTTAGAGAATTTGGTGTCTTCATGTTAAATATATATATATATATATATATATATATATATATATATATATATATATATATAATAAATAAATAATATTATATATATATTATGTTTCCTAAAAGGGAAAGATGATCACATTTTGAAACATGACAATGAAGTCAAAATCGATAATGTCATCACCACAAGACTTTAAAGATATTACGAAATTAATATCTCAAAAGAATTAAAACGCAATACTGGAGAAGCAAAAAGAGCTTGAGGAGGTCATATCTATTAAAAATGAAGATAATTCTCATTTAAAAATTATATCCAATAGTAGCGAAGCAAAAAGAGCTTTAGGAGGTCATATGCAATAAAAATGAAGGTAATTCTTATTTAAAAGATCATATCTAGAAACTACTTGGACAAATCAAAAAGTGTAAAACTAAGAAGCACAAGTTATAACAAGAAAAACAAAGTTTTTACAAAAAATTAAACGAAAGTCTATCAGAGAAAGAAGCGGACAATTTACTCTTGAATGACCTTAACAAAATATCATTATTACAAATCATGTGTTTAAAAAAAGAGAAACTTGAATAAAAAATAAAGTTGACTCGGAAAATGAAGAACTCTTACGTCTCAAAAATCATAATCAAAGCCTATTCACTCAAATTAAGAAACTTCAAAATGATAAGAAATCATTGAACAACAAATTAGAAGAATTTATTATGAATGAAGTGTCAGAGTCTTCAATCCAAGTTGAAGAAAAAGATACAAACTTTGACCTAGTCAATATCACAACTCAAGAATAAGATAAACCTATAGATGTTAAAACCAACTCATATATTGTAGTTTGAATAATGGAAATTCCAAATGATGATTCAATAACCAAATCAACAACAATACGACGTGAAGTAAATGAGGAAATTATCAAACACATGATAAGAGGAAATACAATGAGCATAACTCTTTATCGACATTTGAACCATAAGAGAAGGCAATTAAGTTAGTCTATATATTTGAACCATTTAGAATGAAACCAACATATTTACGTTCCAAGGAAGACTAAAGTTTTTTTAGTCGAGTTCTATGATAACAATTCATTATAAAATTCTAGTGATTAGAATATTCCACAAAATTTTAATCTAGGATGGTCTGATCCATTTTCAATTCGACAATTTTGTCTCTCACTCAGAGCATCATATCGTCTTTTATCATCGAAGATGAAAGTTCATAGATGAGAAGATATTTGAAATGGGAAAAGAGATCAAGCCTTTCATCGGTAAGCTCTGAGCATACATGTTTTTGAAGAGGAAGGAAATGTTATGAATAAAAATATATATATAATAATACAAATAATGTAAAATAATAATGATAATAGATAATGATTAATTAATAATTAGTTAATGAAAAGGTATGTCCCTGAGGACATAAGCATGGGTGAAAGGGTACTTTCTTAGGTATATAAGTAGGTTGTCACTCTCAGTTTTATTCTATCATCATTATCATTCATACATTTTAATATATATTCTTGTATCTTCAATGTAGATCTCCATATTACAAGTCTTCATAAATATTTAACTTTTAGTATACAAACTTTGTTTGTTATAGGTTCCTTCTAGCGTGTTCTAAGGAATATTTTGCTTAGGTCCTCTAATGGAAATATTTGAGTAAAAATGTTTTATATCGTGTAGGCAAGTTGAGAAATTATATTTTCCTCATATCAAACGAGCAATCTCTTCCCAAATATTTGTATTTCTTAGGATTGTTCCACTGTAAAACTTAATGCTTTATCTTCCCTAAGAAATCTTCTTACATAGTTCTTGTCCAAGAAACATTTCATTTGGCATTCTTTGAATCAAATAGTTGGTAGATTAGAAGCATGTTAATAGATTATATTTTACTCACATCAACTGAATACTCTTTGCCTAATATTTGTACTTGTTAGGATTTTTCCACTACACAATATCTTTCATACACAGTTCTAATCTAGGAAAGATTTCATTGTCACGACATTCCCATAAATGGAAATCAACAATTAAATATTACATATACTTTTTTGGTGTTAAGATTTTTAACATTTCAGGTTATGATGTAGCCATATTTTAATACAAATAGAGGCATGTTGTCTTACCAAATAATAGTTACTAAATAAATATTTGCAGTGGAAACCTAAGGATCCAATTATTTCATGCATTTGAAGTGCCATCTACTCATGTGGTGACTTACTACTCTATGCTAGTTTCCTTGATGGTTCTATTCATGTATTTGATTCTGAAATCGTAAGGCAACGATGTTTCCCCTTATGCATTTATACCAAACATGACCAGGTAAGTTGTTTCTTCCAGTAAAGAGAAGGATATGGTGGTACCTCTTACGTTAGGATTGTTTAACTAGAATAGTCTTGCAACTGGATCCGAGTTAATGAAAACAAAATTCCTTTTACTTATGTGCATTTGTAATACCTATCCACATGTAATCGCTGCAAATTGATATGAACCTAAACAGATTATTGTGGGATTGACTAATGGAGGAATTCATGTGAGCTAGTTACTTTTCCTTTTATGACTAGATTAAAACCTTTTTACATTATTTTGTATTATTAGATAATTGTGTGGGTCATTCTATAGGGGTGTGACATTGATCTAAGTCCATTGAGCTATTTTTATTAAGTTAAAAGTAGGCATTTGAGCATTTTTTTAAAATAAATGTCTATATAAGTCATTTAAAGGACAACCATGAGACCCCACATAATTTATGAAAGGGTGTTGTCTCAACGAACCTAACATTAAAAACATACATAATTCATTAAAAGCTGTCGTCTCAATGAACCTAATATGAATTAGTCAATGATAATAGCTTATTTTTAATCAAATGCTTTTTATATTGATTTATCTCAGGAGTCACTGTTTTATATTGTCTCTAAAGAGACAAAAGTGATATTGTATTGTCTTTAAATATAATTTTTATTGTCTTTAGTGAGGCAATAGTTGGGATTAAAGTCATATTGTCTCTATTCAAATAATATGTCTTTAACCCCAACTATTTTCCCTTAGACAAATGAATGAAATTGTCTCCTAAAAGACAATAATACTTCTTATATATAATATCTTTATAGAAATAATTTTATGCGACAATAATTTTTTACAGACAATATTTAATACAATACACAAGTTTCAGAGTATAGTCTATGCAATTTGACGAATAAGGTTAGACACTTACCTGTGTGGCCGTGGACATGTTATGCAGGCTTCAGGACGTGGAATGATGGCTTTGCTCACTGCTGCTTGGTGCACAGGTGCTGGAACTCCTTCTTTCATTGGTTGATGCTATATGCACGGCTTCAGGACCCGATCCTCTGGTCATAAACGCTGCATGAACAGGCTCCGTTGATTTCAGCTATTGAGGAGGTGTTCACGTCTAAGAAGAGCTTGTTACATGTTCCCCGTGTCGATTTCAGCTGCTATTGACTCCATAGTATGTACTCCATATGGATCAGCTGCTACAGGATTCCTGTAGGAGATCCTGTAGTTGCTTCTCCTCCTGGGATGCAGGCTAAACAAGCAGGGCTACATTCACTGATGAAGAGTCTAGGTGGAGCTTGAATGGGTAGAGTGTGCGAGCCTTTTTTGCTTGATTTTTTACTTGAAATTTTCCTCTTTTTCTTTGCTGTCAACCAAAGGAAAACAGGGTTTCTGAAATGACTGTGCAGGAACACATGACCAAGTGGGTGACAGAGGTGTCAAGAGATGGAATAGGGCACCACATGGTCTTGGATTGGATAGAGGCGTGGCCTTAGGTCTAACAAACTGATCCCAACCATCAGATTCCCTCTCAAACTTGAATTTGACTCATCCGAAAGTTCTACATGATGTTTCCTGTAGAAATTCAGGACTTCCTGTAGAAAAGCCTGTAGCTTCCTGTAGAAAAGCCTGGAACTTCCTGTAGAAGGCCCAATCTCAACCTGAATGTGACCAAATCCTAGAGAGGTGAGTGGCCATGGCGGGGGTGTCTGAAGGGGTGTCCTTGAGCCTGGTACGGACCCCTGTCCTTGTTTTGCGTGCCCTCTTTTCTTGCAATTTAGGATGCCCCGCAACCTGCAATTACTTCGCAGAGAATAGTTCTGTTTTCTTTTGTTTTTTTTCCTTTTCTTTTTTATCTCTTCGTTTTCTTATTTTTTTTAATGAGACAGCGAGGGTGCCTCAAAGAGGTTTTCATCCTCACTATCTGCCCTGGGCACCTCAAAGAGGTTTTCACCCAAGGATCTTTTTATTCCACATTTTTTATTTTTCTAGGGACAACTGGGGCACCTCCATGAGGTTTTCACCCTCACTGTCTACCCTAGGCACCTTAGAAAGGTTTTCACCCAAGGATCTTTTTTTATTTCTATTTTTTTTTTATGATCAAAGTGTGGGTAGAAGAGGGGCAGAGCCCTGCTCCACTACCAGCACTTATTTTTCCAAAGTTTCAACGAACTCCTGCCTCGAAAGAGGTTTCCTGTAGATCTTCAACTGATGCCCATTGACAAGCATGGGGATGGCTTCTTCATCAATGGTCCAGGTAAGGACTTAGCCATTGTCATTACACTTCTCCACTACATATGGTCCTAGCCATCTTGTCCTCAGCTTTCCTTTGAAATCCTTGTATCTTGAGTCATACAACAACGCCGAATCTCCCGGCTGGAATTGCTTTTCATTCAGGTGCCGATCATGCCATATCTTCCTCTGAAGTTGGACTACTTCTAAGTGGAGGAGGGCCTGTATTCTTTGTTCATCTAATCCATTCAGCTGCAGTAATCTTTCACATTGAGCATGGCTGAGATCTAGGTCCAGCTGAGCTGCCACCCTCAATGTGTTATACTCGAACTCTATGGACATCAAAGCTTTCTTCCCATAGACCAGCTCATAAGGTGTGAAACCGATTGTAGCTTTCCAAGTGGTGTTGTAAGCCCAGGTGGCCTCAACCAGGCGATCTACCCAATCCTTTCTGCTACTGCTCACCACCTTAGTCAAAATCCCTTCTAATGCTCTATTAGTGACTTCCACCTATCCATTTACTTGGGGATGATATGGGCTGGAAGTACTGTGCTTGATCTTGTGATGAGCGAGCAAATCTTGAATCAGGTTGGAGGTGAACTGGCTTCCTTGATCGGTGACTAACTCTCTTGGGTAGCCAAACTTGTAGAAAATGTTTTCTCTTAAGAACACAGTCACTTTCTCTTCTTTCGCTACCTTGATTGCCTTTGTTTCTGCCCACATTGTCAGGTAGTCGGTGCACACAATGATGTAAGACCTTTGCTTTGAAGGAGAGTTGATAGGTCCCACGAAATCCATGATCCACTTCTCAAATGGCTCGAAAGTCACTTGAGGTTGGAGGGGCATTTCATCCCTTGGATTAGGTTTCCCCATCCTCTGACATTGGTCACACTGGCTAATGTATCTTCTGACATCTTGATGAAGAGTAGGCCAATAGTAGCCAGCCTGTAGAATTTTGAAGGCAGTCCTTTTTGTTGCAAAGTGGCCTCCACATGCTCCATCGTGATAGGTTAGGAGAATGTCAAAGACTTCCTCTTCCCTAAGACAATGCCTCAAGATCTAATCTGGGCCGAGTTTAAACAGGTTGCCCCCGATCCAAGTGAATGGACACTCTTCCTCACGATTTTGCTCTTCTCCTTTGAGGATATATGTAGAGGGAACTGTGCTGAGACCAAGTAGTTTGCTATATCAGTAAACCATGGAGAGAGTACTGAGATAGCAAACAAGTGTTCATCCGGCATCTGGTCATCCACTGTCCCTTCCTCACCTGCAGGCAAATCCAATCTAGATAGGAAGTCAGCAACAACATTTTCCTTACCTGGCTTGTCAACAATAGTAAAATCAAATTGCTACAACAAAAGTAACCATCTAATGATACAAGCATTCACATCAGGTTTATTCATTAAATATCTAATCGCAGCATGATCAGTGTGTACAAATGTCTAATAATCGGTGATGTAGTGTCTGAACTTATTTAAGGAATGGATTACGGCCAGGAACTCTTTCTCGGTTACCATATAGTTCAACTCTGCCTTGGACAGGTTTTTGCTAACAAAGTATATGGCATATGGCAATTTCTACTCAACTTGTCCTAAGGCTGCTCCTATGGCTTTGTTCGAGGCATCAATGTGGATGTGGAAAGGTAGGGCCCAGTTTGGACCTCTCAAGATCAGGGCGGATACCAGCTTACCTTTCAACTCATCCAGAGCCCCTTGGCAGTCATTATTCCATTTAAATTCGACATCTTTTCCTAAGAGGCTAAACAATGGCAAGGCTAGCTTAGTGAAATCTTTGATGAATCTTCTATAATATCCTGCCAAGCCTAGAAAACTCCAAACATCTCTCACCTTTTGAGGAGGTGGAACCTTTTGGATGATAGAAATTTTGTTAGGATCCACCTGCAATCCTTGCTGAGAAATGGTATGACCTAGCACGTCCCTTCAGTCATCAGGAATTCACATTTTTCAGGACTGAGGGACAGGTTCATCTCAATGCACTTGTTTAAAACTTTTCCCAGGTTGGACAAGGCTTCTTGGAATTTAGACCCATAAGGAGTAAAGTCATCCATATAGATTTCCACCGAATCATGAACCAACTCAGCAAATATGCTCAATACTGCTCTCTGGAAAGTGGCAGGAGCATTGCATAGCCCAAAGGGAAGGACTCGGTAGGCAAAGGTACCCCATGGACAAGTGAAGGTGGTCTTATCTTGGTCATCCAAGCTGATTTGGATCTGATTATACTCGCTAAACCCATCTAAGAAAGAAAAGAACTTCTTCCCTACTAGTCCATCCAACACTTGATCTATGAAAGGCAAAGGGAAATGGTCTTTCTTGGTGGCCTTGTTAAGTTCTCGGTAATCTAGACAAATTCTCCACTTCCAATTCTTCTTGGGCACAAGCACTAGAGGTGAAACCCACTCACTATCAGAGATGGGGTAGATGAATCTTGCATCCAATAACTTTTGCAATTCCTCTTTGACAATGTATTTAAGGGCTGGATTCATTCTCCTCTGAGGTTGCCTGACTGGTTTACAATCCTCTTTAATGTAAATATGATGGGTACAGACCGAAGGATGGACTCCTTTCATTTCCTTATAACTCCAGGAAAAAGCCTCCAAGTTGCGGTTCAACAAGCTACACAACTCCTTCTCATGGGAGGGAGATAAGGAGGAGCTGATCTTTAAGGTTCTTTCAGGGCCAAATTCCACACTCTTAACTCTAGGAGAGGTCGGATCAATCACACAAAGGTCCACTAGAGCGCTGGCTTGGGTATCTTCCACCAATTCTTCTAATGACAGTGCAATAGGAGGTGGATTCTGAATCAAATTCTCAATCAAGTCATCCTCGGTTTGAGGGCCTCCCCTGGTGGCTTCTATGGTGCACAAAGGTGCAAAGTAGACCTCATCCTCATCTCCCTCTTCCAACCAGAGTGGTAAGTCATGTTCTAGCAGTGGTTGGGCAGGAGGATAAAGGACTAGCTACTTAGACATAGGCCCATTCTTAATGGTCATGCTTCCAGCTCGACAACTAATGTAAGCATCCGCAATAGCTAACCAAGGCCTTCCCAAGATGAGGGGGTATCCAGTAAGTTTATCCTTTGGCTGAAGGACCAAGAAGTCAGCAGGGTACTCCCAAGAGTCAACAGAGACCAGGACATCTTCCACAATCCCTTCGGGAGTCACGGTGGAGCGGTCTGCTAACTGCAGTACTGTCGAGGTCTTCCTTAGGGAACTCTGAAGGTTAAGTTTAAGCATTGTGTCCCTGGTCATCACATTAATGGCAGCCCCTAGATCAATCAAGGTATGGGGGATTATGGTGCCATTGATGTGGACATCAACTATAGGACTCCCAGGGTCCAAATATTTTGGATAGATTACTTGCCCCAACATCAGATCGGACAGTTGTCCTATGACATTGATAGTCGGGGCATCTCTCTTGCGCCTTGCCTGGGTGCCTGAAACACTTCTCCTTGATCAATTTGTTGTATATTGGTACATCTTTTATGGCCTGGAGAAGTGGTATTTTCACACACAACTGCTTCAGTTCTCCCAGAAGTTTAGTCTCCTCTAGTTTTGGTTGCATGGTTACTGTTAGTCGCTTAGGAAAGGGTGGAATGGATTTGGGTTCACTTCCCTGTTTCTCTTCGTCCTCCTCTGGGGAAGGAGGTTGGCGTTCTAGAAGGACCTTCCCAGTTTGCAGGTTGATCTCCTGGATCTCCACAACATAGATAGGGCATGTTGTTTCCCCAGTATATACCTGTTGGGCTTGTCTGTTGTTGAGGTTCGGGTTCGGTTCAGCAGGCATCTGGGGTTGTCTTGGAGGAGCAGGGGGTAATGGTTGTGGTTGAGCCAGTGGTGGAGGCAGAATGGCAGGAGGAGAGTTGTATTGGGGCCTCCACCCCAGTTGAGGTGCGTTCCACTGAGGTTGTGGCTGGACATGAGAGTGAAACGAATGAGCAGCAGGTTGAGTATGGTATTGAGATGGATAAGACCACAGAGGAGGTGCGGACCAGGAAGGATGAGCAGTGGGGACCCAAGAACGTATATGAGTAGATTGGTTGGGGTTATAATAAGCTTGGGATGTCCCTTGCATCCCCTACTGGTAAGGTCTGGGCACATGTGGCCTCCTTTGGTTGAGGAAGTAGAGAGGTTCAGTAGTCACCTCAGTCCCCAGGTACATGGCTTTAAATCCGAGCAAGGTTGGGCATTGGTTGGTGGGGTGGTCTTCCTCACCAATGTAACACACCTCTACTGAGTGCAATGGACACTCATTCTTAGGGTGCTTCCTAGTACATCTGGGACAAAAAATGGCCAAAGCCCTCTCAGCTTCTTCTTTCTTTTGTTGAATTCGGAAGGTATCAAGTTGCATGGCAATGGTCTGTCAAATCTCACTTTTGAGGTCTTCCATCTGATTGGCAAACTCATGCTTGGATAAGGTGGTACTAGCTGAAAGTGGATTCCCCCTTCCTCTTCTCCTGGCTACCCTGGAATGGTTTCTAAACACAGTCTTTATGTCCTCATAGGGTAGTTGGTAGATGTCTCCTCCAGCTAGCAAGTGAAGGGTATCTAGTAGGTATTCAGGGACACCTTGGAGTAGAACCAGCTTCAGAGATTCAGGGTCAAGTGTGCACTTGCCCCGTTTATAACTAAGCTGGAACCTTTCCTCATAGTCTTCTAAAGACCCATCATTTCCCATGGTCATCCGAAAGATTTCTCCCTTTGTTTCCTTTGACCTACAGTAGTCCTGGTATTTGTTGTTAAAGGCTTACTACATCTGAGCCCAAGTAGTGATACTATTTCTAGGTAACCCCATGAACCAGCAGAGTGCTGCATCCTTGAGGGTAGAAGGAAAGAGTTTCAACTTTTGCTCATCCTCAGCATAGTCATAAGTTCGACAAAGGACAACAAACTCAAACAGGAAGGTATCAGGGTCTTCAGTGGTCAATCCATGGAAGTGAGGTAAGGCTGAGGGACTTATGTTTTTCATTTTCATGTCCCCATTGGTCCCCCGGAAGGGAAACGCACCTTCTATTCTCTCGTTATCTCCCATACCATTTCTGTGTTCAGCCATGGTCTCAAGAGGGATGTTCTCTTGCTCTTCTTCTGTTATAGGATCTTCGTATATCTCGGGAGGTTCACCTATAGGTTCTTCTAGATCACGGCCACCAAAGAAGAGAGAAGGGTGACTCTATGATGTGGTGGAGGTCTTGGGTAAGAATTTTCCGATATTGTCTCTTTTCCTACGAGGCATGAAATGAAAGATTTTTGGTTGTTTTTGTTTTTTTTTCTTCTTGTACCTACAAAACTAAAAATAGATTGAATTGCAACTATCTAAAATCTATCTTGCTAAAATGAAAATGCAGAATTGAAATGAAAGCAGGAAAGGACTAATCTATTTTGCTAAATTGAAATTGTAGGAATGAATTGCTAGGCTACGCTTGTGAAATTGAAATTGCGGAATTGAAATGCTACTCTGCGCTTGCAGAATTGAAATGCTAGTCTAGGAAAGCAGGAAATGTCTAGTCTACTTTTGCAGAAATGAAATTGCAGAATGGAAATGAAATAAACTACTTGGCAGAAGGTTGTAGAAGAAAATAGAAGAAAAACAGCAATCACGAATACTCTGACGCTTCCTTGGAAACGGTGCCAAAAAGAATGGTGGGCTCCAGTATTGCAGCAACAATGCTGCAACTCGTAGGACTCCTTTCTTTAATTTTATCAACCCGGTAGTTCGTAACAAACTTGGAAGCAACGATGCTGTATGCACAAGTACTAGCTCTTGCCGCAACTGTCACTTGGTCAGCTGGCACAAGTCCGCTAAGGTCTCAAGCCAACTTCTATGAGCTCTGAGAAGAAGCTGTTTAACTTATGGATGGAAGCTAACTCGAAGGAAGCTAATGTATTTGCAGAAGGAAATTGAAAAGCTGAAAGCAAACACAAACGCTAGCAAACCCTAATTTTACCAGCTAGCTCTACTGATGTAAGAAAGAGGATGCAAGCTACTAGGAGAGATGCCATTGACTTCTAAGAAGATGAAATGCATGTATCTAAGCTAAGTCTACAACAAAATCTGAAATAACCATCTTTTTGTATTTTTGAATAAGTTGTCGGAATTATCATGCACGCGATTTAACTGTTTTGACTATGCAGAGGTGGATTGGTGAGAGGAAATTCTTGGAAGAGGTTGGGAAGGTTCAGAGAAGGCCTAAGGAGTCCCTAACACCCTTCCTGAGAGTTTCACAGAGTTTAGCCTTCAAGAAACCGCTTTCGTGAGCTTCTACAGGAAGTCTGCAGGGGTTCTACAAGATGTCTGGAATTTCTATAGGATGTCTGTAATTTTCTACAGGATGTTCAGAAATGGGATTTTGGAGCATGGATGGAGTAAAAAAGGTGGAGGAATGAGTATGGAGGTGAAATAGGGGTGTAGGGGAGTTCAAGACTTGGAGGATGGAGTTGAAGAGTGGTGCCGATGGTCAAATTTTTTCATGGAGGGATGAAACAATGTTGCACAAGAAGATGAGAATCATGGAAAAGTAAGCGAATAAGGCAAATATAAGGTAAGGGTTCTATGTGAAGGATGAAGCAGGTAGGTTGGATGGAGTATGGGCAGGTAAGGAAGGATAACAGATACTTTGCAAGTGGTTTTTCAAACTGAACAAGCAAACACTTATAAAACCTATGACCTAGTTACTTCACTCTATTCTGACCTAAGCAACAGCAAA
This sequence comes from Pinus taeda, assembly GCA_000404065.3. Taxonomy (NCBI): domain Eukaryota; kingdom Viridiplantae; phylum Streptophyta; class Pinopsida; order Pinales; family Pinaceae; genus Pinus; species Pinus taeda. Next base: position 69,633 of record APFE030208115.1, read on the forward strand.
AGGAAATGAACAGAAGTTTATTCGAAATGAAATGCGTGAAATAACTATACAACTAAGCAATCATAAACTGAATCATTTAAACACTACTATATCAGCATCTACAAATGAGGATTCCAACACTAAGAATTCCATGACAAAGCAAAACAACATTTTTGTTGGCAGCAATGTCACCTTTGTCCTAGCTCACGATCCCACTGAGCGAGAGGTGATATCAGAGGTGCTTGATGGCCTTTTTCTAGAGATCTTCCCTGTTACTAATCTATCAACTAAATCTGAACATGCAAAAGCCTATCTGATCATTAATCATGACCTATGTAACTAGCAAGGTGTTAATCTACTAAACAAAAATTATTTTGCAAAGACACAAAAACAAATAACAATACATGAAGGAGGCCTTGGCTCTTAGGTTGGGCCTAACCCCAAGAGCTACAAGCTCCGATAAAAAACTCAGAGCTGATGCCAAATATAACTGCTTTTCATTATCCAAAAATAATCATCACAAGGAAGTTATACAGCAGTAGCTATAAGAAAACGAGCTGAGAAAATGACAGCACTCTAGTGCAAAAATACAACAGTTCCAAAAGTAAACTATGAAGGTTGAGGCCTTCTTATTTATACACTATGAGGGGCCTAGCAGCCCTCCTAAATTCAAGGGACTCGGCTGTTCCATCTGCAGTAGACAGTCACTCTTCCCAAAGCTGCGTGGCTACCTTTAGGATTCGTTTTGGTGACCTGTTGAGCTCGGAGTTGAGGGTGGAAATTTTGAGGAAGGGCCATTTAATGCTAGAGACAACCCCCTACGAATCCTCACCTTAAGCTTGGCTGTCACCTGTCCCATAATTGCTTGGTTTTGCTCCAAAACTTGTCCAAAAAACCTGAAATAACCACGTATTAGCCTCCTTGGTAGAGTGACCGTCCTTATTCCTTCAAATAACATAAACATACTAAAAAAACATGCATAATCTATGAAAAATGGAAGATTGAACAGGGACAATTAGGCAAAATGAGCCCAATAAATTACCCAATTCGGGGCTCATCAATTACCATGAAATGACTCGGGATGTTTGAGAGTGGTTCCAACCTCATTGGATTTCATATGGAGAAAGTAGAATTTTATATTTCATTCAAAATCCAACAGACTTATTAGTTTTTCAGGATTCCTGGATTGGGGGATTGTAATGTTTCCATTGAATTTTGTCATGTATTAGGGTATGGAACTCGTATTTAATCAAGAACACCAATCCCTCTATGTACCTTGATGTTAGTGACATTGATTGTCGAACTCCTCTATCATGACCCTCCTAAAAATGTATGCATCACTCAAACAAAATCTTGACTT
>APFE030208117.1:0-29939 GCA_000404065.3 Pinus taeda
TTTTTTAAATTAAAATTAACATTTTTTATATTATATTCGGTAAAAAATAACAAATATTATATTAATAAAAATATTATTAGAGAAGAAAAAAGTTAATACATATAATAAAAATTACACTATCTTAATATTTTTTAATAAATAAATATAATTATACATTATTTTTTTTTTAATTTAAAAGTTTTTACATTATATTCCCAAAAAAACTAGAAATATTTATGAAAAAGGCGTATGAAGAACTAAACATATATTTTAGTTAGTGATGATGATGATGATGGTGGTTAACGTCCACTGAGAAAGAAACAAATTATTTAGTTTGATTTAAGATTTTATTTCTATGCTCAAAAAGCTTGGAGAGAAGCCTCGCAAGCTCACTATAATTTTGACATCGTAAAAGGCTAAAAGGTTAGTACTGCGACAAAGATTATGAAACTGAGATTTAATGTGGTTGTACGTGGGGCACTCTAAGAGGAAGTGGTTTTCATCCTCAATGCTCCTATTAACATAAAGATGACAGATTCTTTCTCTCCATGGTGTTTTAGGAACTGTCGAACGACCTGTTGCACTATGGAGCTCATGAGAGTTCGTTCTAAACTTTTCTAAATTAATTTTCTTCTTTGAACTAGCTAAAATAGAGAGATACTTTTGATCTTCTAGGGTGGGGTTGATGACCTTCTTATAATAACTCCATTTTCTTTTAGCCGCTAAATCTTTCTCACACCACATTTTTTCTTTGAAATTAGAAGTAACAATATTTTTAATGTTATTAATGTTTTGCAGTGCATCGTTCTCGTTGATCTCCCAATGGTTTATCCAAGCCCTCGTGTCTTTATACCACTCCCATTTGAGCCTTAGATGGTTTTGGCTGGAATTTAAAGCTAGCTTGGGAAGTCTATGATCTCCTATGTTATTGAGCTTGTGCTTGTATAATAGAAGCCTAGTCATAGCTAGGCTTTCGATAGGGGAAAGACCTACTTCTATAAGGAGAATAGGGTAGGGTGTATTGCTTTTAATTTTTAGGTTATATGTTATAAGGCGCTTCTGGATTTGCTCAATCTTTCTCCAGGATTCTCTAGAGATGCTGCAACCCCAAACCTCACATCCATATAAGATAAGAGGAGTGACTAAAGTTTCAAAGAGGAACTTCTTTTTATCCCACATTATGAGGTTTGCTGTTTTAAAATTATTTTCAAGACCAAAGTAAACTTTCCACCCCCCATTAATCCTTTTCTCAATGCTATAGTTCCAGTTGAGCTTGTGATGAATATCAATTCCTAGGTACTTGTAAGAATATACTTCCTCCAAGTTATTATTGTCATACATAAAATTAGCGTAGGTGTCCTTCTTGGATTTGATAATCATAACTTTTGTTTTGTCAATGTTAACTTTTCGTGGATCTTCATCGTCTTCCTCGATGTTTACGTTGTCGCGTTCTACGCTATTACCCAAGACCTTACTTGTATTCCAATATTAGTTAATTATCTTTGAGGGCTTTAAGTTATACTTAACAACATAAACCATTCATACAGGTGCGCACAGTAAATAAACAGTATATTTGAAAATTATATCAATCATGCATTAACCCAAGAACAGATACACAAAATTATAAACAAAATTCTCTTTATTGATTCCTTCCACGGTTACAAACTCGACTTGCCCTACGCACTCAGCTACAGGGGTCCGCGCACTAAGCTGTGAACTACTAGGTCTCTACGCACTCAGCTGTAGAGCATTCTCCTACTCTACGACCCAAAGACACACTTCAACCTGCGACCCAGTCACTTAGACTTTCTCATGCTTCTCTTCTGTTCCCTATTCTGTATTTTTTCCTTCTTACACTTAGAGCCTCGCTATTTATACAATCCCATGGTCCGCGGACCATGGGTAGGTCTATCCAGTCGACATTACATTACAAAACTAGGGTGGACAACCCTGTGACTCTATCATACTTTCGCACCCCGCGCCCGCAATTCGCGGAGCTTTACAACAAGATTCGGTCAAAACTTGGGCTTTAAGCCCCAAAACATGCCTTGGGGGGATTCCATGCCCAACAGGCCCTCAACACAAATATCATGACTTGCCCTTGAGTCACTCTATCGGCACGACGATCTTTGTGCGGAGTCCCTCCAACTGTTCTCGAACTACGCGGAGGTCAGTAGCGCACTGAGCTGCTGCTTGCTGGATCTGCTGCATATGCTGTTCTGAGACCTCTGTATCAAAAGTGATTCTCTGTGTCTGTGCCAGTATCCCTTGCATTTTTTGATAGTCCCGCGCCTTTGTCCAGATCCTTGGAGTGCGAATACTGTGCGCCTACTGGCTAATCAGATAGTCAGACCACCCTTGTAGAGCTTCAAGTGATTGCCATTCACTTTGCCTGGGAAAGGTTCTCTATTTAGTTTGACTAGTTAGATCGCGCCTCCATCTGTGACCTCCTTAACAACATATGGTCCCAGCCAATGCATTCTGAACTTTCCCAGGAATTTATCAAACTTACTGTCATACAACAGTACTAAATCATTTACCTTGAAGGCGCGCAATTTAATATGGCTATCGTGTTAGGCCGTCTCACGCTGCTTTTGCACCTATTGATGAAAGCCGACCAGGAACCGTTCCTCCTCAAGTTCTTCCAATTGTGCGAGCCTTTCTTCCAGGGCTTCGCGATCCATCATACCTGTGAGCATTGCTATGCGTAGACTAGGTACAATATACTCCATTGGCATGAAAGCTTCCACACCATAAACTAACCAGAAAGGTGTTTGTCCCGTCAGTTTCTTGCACATTGTTCTATAAGCCCATAGTCCTACAAGTATGCACAGGTCCTAATCGATTCACTGCGAATTACAAACTTTGGTTAGCGCAGTCTCCAGTATTTTGTTGAATGCTTCTACTGTCCCATTGTCTTGTGGGTGATATGGTGTGCTTTTCTGATGATACACCTAGAACTCTTTCGTGAGCGTGTTGATGGTTTCGTTCATGAAATGTGTACCGTGATCACTTAATAAGATTTTCGAACAACCAAATCGAGTCAACACATGTTCAAACAAAAACTTTGTAGCTGTAGAGGTCGTGTAGTATTTGACCGGCTGCGCTTCCGCCCAACGAGTCAGGTATTCCGTTGCGGTGATGATGTATCACACACCCATTTTTCCCTGAGGTTTGATAGGTCCTACAAAGTTGATTGCCTACTTTTCAAAGGGCTGCAACGTCATTTGTGGATTCAAAGGCATCTCGTCCCTCTGCGATGGTTTACCGGTCCTTTGACATATGTCGCAGGCCTTACAGTGTGCTTTTGAATCCTGATGAAGGGTTGGCCACCACAACCCTATGCAGAGAATCTTTTGTGCATTCGCTCATCCTGCATAGTGTCCTCCTGTAGCGACCCCATGTGCTTCCACGAGGATTTGACTTTGTTCAAATTCAGGTACGCACCTTCATAGTATCTCATCACTTCCCATTTTGTATAGGTGACCCGTGATGACAGAAAAATGCGATGCGCGCACCACCAATTCCTTCTTATTTTGGACGGAGTATTCCTTTAGCGCAATCCCTGTCATCAGAAAGTGGATTATATCTTCAAAGTGTCTGCCCGCGATGCGCACAACAAAGAGTTGTGCGTCAGGTAATCCTTCCTCCAAACTAGTAGGTTCCTTGCCCGTCTCAATACGTGACAAGTGATCCGGTCCTGCGTTCAGGCGTCTAGGTTTTACCACGACCTCAAAGTCATATTCTTGGAACAATAAGAGCCACCTACATATGCACCCCCCAACACAGGCTTATTGACCAAGTATTTTAGTGCGGAATGGTTTGTATACATCTTGAAATGTTCTCCTAGGAAATAGTGCCAGTATTTTTAGAGCGCGTACACCATAACCAATCCCTCGCACTTAGTTGTGGAATGGTTCTTTTTTGCTTTGGACAACCTGTGACTTGCAAACACGATAGGGTGATCCAAGCCCTCTCTGCCCTCTTGTGTGAGCACCGCTCCCAGCGCTCTACATGATGCATCAACATGGACATGAAACTCCACATCCCATTTTGGGAAGACCAAGATTGGAGCGGAGGCTAGTTTCTCTTTTATGACATCCAGGCTCTTCATGAAATCATCATTCCAGCAGAACGTGACGTCTTTTTTCAATAGTTTATCCATTAGTGCAGTGATCTCGGCATATCTTTTGATGAACTTCCTATAGTACCCTGTATGTCCCAAGGTAGCGCGCAACTGTTTAACACTTCGTGGTGCTTCCAAATTCAGAATTATTGCAATATTCGCCGGATCTACCATTAGTCCCTATTTGCAGACCACATGTGCTAGTAAGTTCCCAAAGGGAACGAGGAACGTACAGTTCTTAAGGTTTAGCGCAATTTGGTGTCGTCGGCAAGTATCCAACATCAAGCGTAAGCTCACTACGTGGTGCTTAACCAATCCAAATATAATCCAAGCATCTAGATAGACCTCCAGGAATTTGTGGATATATTCTTTGAAGGCAGCTACAACTATGCGCGAAAAGATCGCTGGCGCATTCTTTAACCCAAAAGGCATGACGGTGTATTGAAAGCAGCCCCACTCCATCGTGAAGGTGGTCTTGCTCCTATATTCTGGCGCGATTTTGATCTGCTGGTACCCTGAGAACCCATTGGTGAAGGAATATGCTTCTTGTCCATCAAAATTTTCCAATACTTCATCTGTGAATGGGATCGGGAATGGGTCGTGTACACAGGCGTCATTCAACTTCCTAAGGTCCACACATATTATTATCTAGCCCTTCTGCTTTTTCTTCTGTACTACCATAGGGCTTACCTAGTCGGATTCTTCCACCGGCTCAATAATTCCAGCTGCGAGCATTTTGTCTAGTTCTACGCGAACCTTTTTCTTGTACTTCAGATTCAAGCAGTAAGGCCTCTACTTAACCGGCTTTGCGTCGGGTTTGAAGGTGATCTTGATCATCCATAAATCACCAACGATCCCCTTTAAGTCCATAATCTTGGTCAGGAATAAGTCTTGGTACTCGTAGAGTAACTCAGTGACCTTATCCACAGTGGCATCATCCCAATAGTCATTGAGCATTGCATACTTCTGTTCGGCCTCTGTCCCAATGTTTATCTGCATCGTTTTTACCGGCGCGGTGATGTCAAGATCTTCAATCAATGGTCCTTGAATCTCACGATAGCCTTCAGTTTCTAGAATGTTAACTTTTCGTGGATCTTCATCATCTTCCTCGATGTTTACAATGTAACACTCCAGCGCACAGCTCAGCTAGGTTGCCCATTCCAGTTGAATCACTTCCATGGGCTCCTGAGGTATTTTGAAGATAACTTCTTTTACTGCTTGTAGTGCATCATCAACAGAATCCTACCAGTGATCCTCAAACGTGAAGGTTAACAAGAATCCTTCGCGCAGGACATTCCATTCGCTCGTGCCATGGAAGAGCTCTGTTTCTATATACCAATTCATGGGTATAATATCCAGGGTATGACAGAATAGGTGCACCCACTCAGGTTGTGACTCTTCCCTGTAGGACCTTGGTCCCCATTTTGCGAGGTGCACATGTGGATCATCCCGTCTGTCATACTTGTCTGTTAACCGCATCTGAGGCTTCCCAAACCGCATGCGTATCATCGTTTTGCATTCGCGCCAATCCTCAAAACTTCTTTGGTGCGTACCCCACCATCTTGCGAGTGTAGCGCACAGTACCCATTTCAGAGCGTCGAAATGCTATTGTTCTAGTACTTCTCTTTCAAATTTGTTCAGGAAATATTCCACCTCGGTCAACCTATCATACGTAGGCAGATCTCTTACCTTTGTTGCCACACAACGCAACGACCTTGTCATCATGTAATAGTTGAGCATGGTTACCTCGTGTAACCGATTTTGCCATCGTTCTATCGCTTCGTCAAAATCTGATGTGCAGAAGCTTTTAGGCTCCCATGATATTCGACCATCCGCGGTTGGATTTACCCAATCTTACTCCCGCGCGGTTATCTTGTAGATGAAGTCTAGATTGTCGTCACTATAAATGTAAGCTACCTCTCGAGCATTCCAAAATCCATAGGGTAGCTGAAGCACCTGGAAAGGATCATCATTCATTCTTCCTTCCTTGCTAAATTGTCAGAAGAATTCGGTCATCTGAACTCCTTGAGGGCCTTGGTGTTACACATGCCTTCATTGAAATCATTACCAAACTCTTTTGATAAATTGAGGAACCTCCATCACATGTATTTGTGCTTTCAATTGGAGAGGCTGCTAGATTCCTTAGGCAGCTTGACGAACCTCCACAACTTGGACCTGCAATATTGCCATAAATTGGAAGGTTGCCAGATCCCTTCCACAGCTTGTCGAACCTCCACATCTTGGACCTAGGTGGCTGCAGAAAATTGGAGACGCTGCTAGATTCCTTCAGCAGCTTAAGGAACCCATACCACATAGACCTGAATGGACCTACATGGGTGTGAGCAATTGGAGAGGTTGCCAGATTCCTTCGGCAACTTAAGGAACCTCTACCACATAGACCTGCATGGGTGCGAGCAATTAGGGAGGTTGCCAGATTCCTTCGGCGACTTCAGGAACCTCTATCACATAGGCCTACATGAGTGCTATCAATTGGAGAGGCTACTAGATTCCTGCAGTAGCTTGTCAAACCTCCATAGCTTGGACCTCGGTTGGTGCAAGAAATTGGAGAGGCTGCTAGATTCTTTTGGTAGCTTGATGAACCTCCACAGCTTGGACCTAAGTGGGAGCTATCAATTGGAGATGCTGCCAGATTCCTTCAGCAACTTGATGAACCTCCAGTATGAAGCTGTCAGTGTGCATGAAATTGGAGAGACTACTAGATTCCTTCGGTAGCTTGACGAACCTTCATAGTATAGACCTATCTAGATGCACCAAATTGGAGAGGCTAGCAGATTCCTTCGACAATTTGTCAAACCTCCACCAAGTGGACCTGCATGGGTGTAAGAAATTGGAGAGGTTGCCACATTCCTTTGGCAGATTGACAAACCTCCACAGCATAAAGCTACATGCATGTTATCAATTGGAGAGGCTGCCAGATTCCTTTGGCAGTTTGATGAACCTCCAGAGCATGGACCTGTCGGTATGCGAGAAATTGGATAGGTTGCCAGATTCCTTTGACAGGTTGACGAAACTCCACAGGTTGGACCTAAGGTGGTGTGAGAAATTGGAGAGGCTACCAGATTCCTTCGGTAGCTTGACAAAACTCCACAACTTGGACCTAAAATCGTGCGAGAAAATGGAGAGGCTGCAAGATTCCTTCAACAACTTGAGGAACCTCCACGTCTTGAACCTACTTGGCTGCAAGGAATTGGAGATGCTGCCAGATTCCTTAGGTAGCTTGACGAACCTCCACCACATCAATCTGTGTGACTGCGAGAAATTCGAGAAGTTGCCAGATTCTTTTGGGAGTTTAAGTAGCCTTAAATATTTTGATGCTTCCTCTTGTTCTAATTTAAGAATCTTAAGCAAAACATTTGGAAATATAATAACACTTGAGCATATGGATCTTTCTGGCTGTAAAACAGTTGAAGTATGGCCCTTGCAACTGGGGCACCAAAGATCCCTAAAAGTACTGAAGTTGAGGGGCACAAATTTGAAGAAAGAATTGCCAAGTGTGATTGAACTCCCCAATGATTTAGAAGTGTTGTGGATAGGAAATCCTTTGCTGGACAGGGCGATGCCTTCGCTGGGTGACTTAAGGAAGTTGAAGGAATTGCATGTCGGGTATGGTAGGGAGTTGAAGTGTTTGTCGGCTTCTCTTAAACTGTTGAGTCAGTTGAGTTGGTTGAAAGTGGTTGGTTGCCCCATAATCCACACATCAGAGCTATTCCATGATAACGTTTTATACCCCAACCTTGAGAAATTGATCTCAGAGGAGTGTATTCATCTTGTGGAGATTGGAACATTACCCAAGACACTCATAGAGGTGTACTTGTTCAGGTGTGATAATTTGAGAAGTATAGAAGGCCTTTGTGGTCTTCCAAGGCTTCGAGAGGTATCCATAAAATCTAGTTACGAACTTTAGGTGCCACCGAGTGTAGCAAAGACGCTGAAGCAGAACCATGTGACACTAATAATGTGGTAGTAAGAGAAATTAAAGTTTTCAATTTGCAATTTAAGTAAAATGGAGTAAAATATTATAGAGTGAATATGCTTTTCCTATATTTTTTAAATTTATATTTAAAAGATATTTTCATTAAAAAAACTTACGATTATATTTTCATTAAATATGAAAATTAGTTACATATCTTTTTATTTTAAATATTAAGATTATAACATCAAGAGATTCCAAATGAGATAAGTATTTTTTCCCATTAAAGTAATTTGTTTACTGAAATTAATTGAAATAGTACTTTTTTAAGTTGGATGGATGTGTTTAGTTTTTCAAAAACTTGTTTTTTAATATTTGTAAAATTTACTGAAATTAATGTAAATTAAATAGAAATAAAAATATATATAATATATAATTTTTAATTATAAATAATTATAAAATATATTTAATTTTGTCAAATATTATCATTTATATTTTATTTTTTAATTTATTTTATATTATATTCTAATTATTTTTACAAACATTAATATAAAAGTTAAATATTTTGTAATAATTATAAAATAATATAACATATACTTAATTTTGATAAATATTATTTTTGTGTTTTTGTTATATTTAATTCATTTTTATTATATCTTAATCTTTTTTTACAAATCTATGAAAAATGTTTACCCAAAAATAAAATTCATCGTTTAATTGACATAAATATATATAAACATATATGTTTGTGGTTTGTAACCATGTTTGTTGTTCGGAACAATGTTTGTGGTTCCTAACAAAAATGTATTATGGGTTTGAATTGTATTAATAATAATTATATTGAATGTTAACATACTAAAAACCATATTAACACAAGAAAGAAAATTTATAGTTAAATTAGCATCTATATTAACACAAGAAGGAAAATTCATGGCTAAATTAGAGATGCTAGAGAAGACTTGTCTTTCAATTTGGGTTGTATAATTTGAATGTGCTTGAGCATAATTCTTCCTTTGTCTTGAGGATCACATGGTTTGAAACGTCGACCAAATCTCAATGATGTGATTATTCTGAAAGACAATCTCATTAGCATAAGTCTTCTTTGGGGAGGTCATGAGCCTCTTGCTTACCTACTTTGCTTGTATATTTCATTTTTTCATTATGTCTTTGTGCAAACATTGGTGTCAAAGGAATTGGACTTGGAAGGCTAATATGGAGTAGGTTATCCCCTTTCTATTTGACTTATGTAGGGACCTTCCCTATAACGTAATTTTTTTAAGGCAACAAGTTCTAGATATAGGAACCATTTGATATTTAACGAAATATGAAGTGATACAGTTTAAGATACGACATTGAAAAATAAGCAATTAGACAATCCATTTGATACTAGTCAATTGTTAACCACATCCTTTATGAAGTTGCATAATAATTAAAAGCACATCAATATTGAAAACACCTAAATTTGAGATAGTTGATTGGTCCAATATTTTATTTCTTTCTAATCCCCCTTTACCCCAAGATTTACTCTTGTTTAGTTTACTTGGTTTTAAAATGACACTTACTTCATTATGCAAATTGGTATGATTACCTTATCTTAATTATATCTCAATGATTTTTTTCATGCCAACGGTGCCAATTCAGTCATGCCCTTTAAGAACTTCCCTTTAAAATTCCAAGGGTGTCGCAACAATCAGTTGTTTCTTGATGCCAAGGGTTCCAGGTCGGTTGTTCCCTTCAAGAAATTCCCTTTGAAGTTCCAAGGGTTCCATGATGCTTGGCCTTCAAACATCCAATGACAACAAGGGGAAGAACTAGGTGCGACGACAGAGACTTCTATCTTCTCCTATGTTTCTATCTATACTGAGACTAATGGTGTTGGGGATTGAAGAATTCTCTTCGATGTGCACCCCCTATAAAATCCCCATGAGAAACCCAATTTGGCGCCTACCCCCATGACATCCCGATCTTCAAGGCGAAGGTACCCAAATACTTCTAGCCCAGGTCATAGCGGGAGTGCTAGCATGTGGAATCAGTCACATTATCCCACCCCTCCCGTAAGGGTCCATCTATCTATATAGACATGTCACCCATTGATCCGAACTTATGCATAAACAAAACAAAATACAAATATAAACATCAACACGGAGATGCAACAAAAATAGATCTTCATTTCATTAATATCAAAGAACTAAAAGATGATTACATATAGAATGGAAATAAACTAGCTCGGGTGATGGTAGCTTATCTTTGAGATGAGATGTAGCGGCTACATGCCTATGAACTATGTTACAATCAGGCTCAAGGGTATTTTTATTATTGAATAACAAAGATAAACACTGAACAATGAAAACCCTAACCCTAGGAGATGGAACAACAAGAGTTTGTTGGCATTATGACTAATGCGTTGTCATTGATGACAACCTACTTGATGAACATGCCAACAAGATGTGTCTACATGCAACAAAGAGTATGGTCAAAGGCATAGCATTATTAATCTAGGTTGTCATTGATGTTAATATGGCATTGACCGATATGTCAATATTACTGAGATGGCTAATGATAGTTAAAACTCTTATTTGACAAGGATATCATGAATGAAGATGTCAAGCCACTAAGAAGAAGTTTCGTCCTAGATGCCTATTGTTCATAATGGGTCATTGCACTATCATGATGACATATATGGTGACATTAAATTTGATGACATGGAAAATGAAGGAATTGGAGATCACTTGATGGCATGATGATTAAAGACATAACAAGTGGATACCTCACTTAAAAACACTTGGTGACAAAGAAGAAGCTCGTATTGTCCCAATCATTTCTGCACTAAATAACGATCAGTCAGATTTAAAATTATTTTCACCTCCTTAGAGGCGGAATCTCATTATGAGACCTACACCATATTTTAGAGCATAATTTTGTCTTTCCAATGAGCTATTACACAACCCGAAACTCCAAGTGGTTTGAAATTTATGAATTTTTGAAGTTATTTTATTAAATCTAGACATGGAGTTGACCTGAGCAACCTACACAAGTCGGCCTCCAAATAGAGGACGTGACTGTTCATTTCAAGGACGGAAAGGGTATATAAAGAGAGGCTCGAACCTTTGTTTTTGTCAAGTAATTGCAGTGAAAACACAAATAAAAAGGACCAAATAGCTAGGAGGTCGAGGAGGATGTTTTAAGATCACAATTTGGGCATTTTCAGTGATTAAAATATTCTTAAAGAGTTTAGACTTAAGGATAGAAGAATAGAACTTGTGACAACCACCTCCAGAGGATTATTTGTAATAAATATATCTTTATCTTAGGACCTCTTTCACCTTTTGGAGAAGCACAAATCATTGTTTGACAATCTTGTGTGGCTCGGATAGACATTCTTTCAAGAACAGTCTCCTATGTATAGATTTCAGAGTCTTGTGCCTTGGTTTTTTATGGAAGAAGACTTTGGGACAGAAAATAGTCTTGCCATAATTCAGACAACAAACTTCGGATACCTTTCAAGGCCTCAGAAAATTACTTGGGAAGAAGCTTGATCAATATGTCTTTATCTCGGATTTGTGGAAGACACTCATAACAAAATTTCGTTGGATATTGATAGGCTGCTATAGCAATAAGGATTAAGTTTGAGTTTATAGTTTGAAGTAGAATTGGACCCTGGACAGTGAAAAAAGAATAGCTTCAAGCTCGGATTTTCTCGGTGTATAGTGATAGACTGTGATCTTGAGGGGTAGACTTGCTAAAGGTTTGGGCAGATCTCAGATTGGCATTTAAAAGGTTCAATATTGAAGAAACTCTTTTGAAGATTGGACAATGAATAGAGCTTGGAACAAAGAACACACAAGAATTTGGTCAAGGACATACAAGTAAGTGCATCACTAATCAAAACTAGTGAAGGGTTTTGGATATTTTGATTGAAGTATTTATGCAATGACCTTGAAGAAGATTGAAGATATTTTGAGAAGCCTTAAGAGATCTTCGAGATAACATTGAAGACCATGATGCATCATTGATGTCATCATGAGGTGACTTGGAGAATTTTCTTGGGTATGATGAAGAGAAGTGGTGACACCTTCTATATTACCAGGTTGTAACTGATGATGTAGCATGAAGACTACAATGAATTTGAATATTGACAGGGATTGGTAAACAAGATCTTGGGATCCATGAAGTACAACCAAACATATCTTGAAAAAGTTAAGCTATAGGGTTGGACCCCTTGGGCTTGGTGCCTCAGAATTGACAAGGTTGCTGCCTTGGAAAGTCCAAGTTGGTTCTTGGCAAATATAATATTGGTTTCCTTGGAGTTGGTGCTCATAAACTCAAGGCTGGTGCCTTGGTTAAGATAGGGTTGAAGCCCTAGAGGTTGAAGCCTCACTAAAGTCCAATTTGGTGCTTGGAAATAGGTTGGATTTAGATCAGTGTCTTCATCTAGGGTTTGAGCCCTATATATATTGTACTTGATTCATTGTAAATATTATATTAAGAAAAAAATTTATTCTTATTATTCATTTTGTGTTCTAAATATAAGTGATGTAATTTGTAAAAGTAACAGTTGAAAATAAATATTGATTCACCCCCCCTCAGTATTTTCAACAAGCAATTCAGAGGCAAAGGAATGATAAAGATAAACTGTGAAGAAGTATATGAGGGTTGTGTGAAGCAAAGCCACTTACACACACAGACATGAAGAACAAAAGGAACGTACAGTTTCTGAACCAAGGTATTCTAAATACCAAGGGTCTTTACCATGGTATTGCCCCATGGTATTAAGCCCAGCAAGGAATATATCAGCTCGTCAAAGAATACCATCGGCATTAGTGTGGTTTTGACGTGTGGTATTGGATAAGGGCTAAGCTATATAAGGAGATGAAGCTCAAAGTGTTTGGGTGTGCAAGTGATGAATATTTTAGAATAGTTAGATCTGAATCAAGTGTGCATGTAATGGGCTAGTAATGTATTGTTTTATCTCAAACTAAGTATGCACCTGGGAATTTGATGATGGATTAGATCCAATAGATCTGAAATGACTACATTGATAATGCATTGATTTGATTTGTAACATTTATGTCTCACACATGTTTTATTATGCATGTAGAGAGATGGGTTTTGTTGTGAAGGTATAATGTGCAGCGAAGCTATAAGTCAATATTTGCATATTTGTACGCAGTTTTGACAACCTGAAAAGCACGTACATACACAGTTTAATACTGGTAAGTCGTGCATTAATTCATATATATATGCGGATTTGATTCCTGAAGAGCGCGTATACATGCAAAAGTGTTTTGTGGAAAGCGTGTATATAAGCTAGGGTTTTGTTGAATAAGATGTTTGATCAGTCTAATCAATCTTGATGTGTTTCTGTTTTCTGTGAATGAAATCTTACTTTTTGATCTAGGCTTAATAGTGATGTCTGAAGATGAGTTGATTGAGGATTGGTGTGTTGAAGAGTGATGATGCAACTCGTTGAAGATCAATGATGGTTCTGTGATTATTTCATAATGATTCAGTGGTTCTCTATGTGACTCAACGTTTGTTTCAAAATGGTAGTGACACAGTTTCAGGGTTAAATGTTTCAAGATCTATACATGAGTATGCTTCAAGGAAGTCGCGTATACACGCAGTATGGATTGGTATATTGATAAGTGGTTGTGCATTGAAGTTTTTGATCTGTTGTGGTGTAGTTTTTTCGAGTTGCATTAGTTGATTGAAATCTAGTGATTGTTTCAGTGAATTAATTCAGCATCTGGTTATGTATTTGGCTCAATAATATGTGATGGTTTTAGAATGTGATTGAGTGATTGATTATGTAGTACAAATATGCAAATTTAGTTTTTAATGTATTGAGATATGTACATAGGTAATCTTCATGGAAAGTGCATACATACGTGGGTATGGCTCACAACAATAGTGTATATATTCTAACATATGATTGATCAGTGTTTGTAGTGATAGGATTTGGTCTCAACGATGAGCAATATGTGGTTTGGTACACTAATGAATGAGTTTACAATGATATAAGTTAGTTTGGTTGTTTGAGAATAAGTTAGTTCAATGATTGGGTTGGTTGATTCAGTTGGTTCATTAATTGAGTGATTTATTGCAGTGATTTGTTTCAGTTTTGATATTTGGTATTGGGCTTAAATGATGGTAGTGGGTCTAGTCTGAAAATTTGATGAAATGTGGCCTACAAGTTGTGATGTTTTGAATCAGGTGGATCCGGTGTGAAAATTTATGAAATGTGATTGACGGTGGTGCTGAGGATTAGAGCCTTGAGTGAGGGAGTCGAAGCTTCATTCTAGTGGTAGCTAATAAAATAGATGAGGGGCTAGGAGCTCCCTTCAAGTGGGTGATGGTAAACGATATCAGGGGGTAGGTTCTCCCTTTTAGTGGGTGCCAGAGAATGAGAGAAGGTTGTAGCCTTCTGCAGGTGGGTGTTTGCATGCTGGTATGAGTCTGCGCCAGTACAATATTGTAAGAAGTTTTTCTTTATAATAAAAAGAATACTGAGACGACAACATTAGTGGTTTCCCCACATTAGGTTTCCACCTAAAATCCTAGTGTTAATTTGTGTTTCTTATGTGTGATGGTTTATTTTTTTAATACTACACATGGTTATTGTTTAATTAATGCTAAATAATGTACTGATGCATTGATTCAAGTTAAACAGATGATGAATTAACTACAAAGTTGTTTACTAGATATACGCTAGTTATCTACATAATAGTCACATATATACTCATGTTTCTTATAATAAAGTTTTGTACATAAATATGAGTAAGAAAAGAAAAAGTTTTAGTGAGTTTTTAAAACATTGATTCACCCGTCCTCTCAGTATTTTTCCCAACAATTGGTATCAAAGCCGGTCCTTAAGAGGAAGGTTGATGGATTGAAGCAAGATTCATCAAGATATAAAATCAAGAGGGGACAACATCTATCAGGCCACCCTTGTTCAACGAAACCAACCTTGTTTTCTGGAAGGTAAGAACAAGAGATTACTTACAGTCACTTGGAGTAGATGTACGGGAAATCGTTGAAGGAGGCTATCAACATCCATCCTCCATTCCCACAGATGAAGAGGAAAAGAAGAAATATGAGATCAATGCAAACATTGTCAATTCTTTGTTAGGAAACTTGATAAAATTAGAATTTTTCAAAGTCATGTAGTTGAATACGACAAAGGCTATATGGGACAAGATTATCCAAAGTTATGAAGGTGACACCAAGGTAAAAAGTGCCAAAATTCAAACTCTTAGAATTCAATATGAAACTCTCAGAATACACAATGATGAAAGTATCACAAGTTTCTTTCTTAAGGTAGATGAGATCGTGAATTTTTGGAGAAATCTTGGTGAAGCAATAAAAGAATCATCACTGGTTGAGAAAATATTAAGGTGTCTCACTTCTAAATTCAATTCAAAAGTTTCTGCCATAGAATAAATGCAGTGCTTGAAGAATATTATTGTTGTACAACTTCATGGGATTCTAGCAGCCTATGAAATGAGAAAAATGGGTCCCTTATATATCAGAGAAGCTGCATTCAAAGCTACTGCAAAAGGAAAAGAAGAGGAAGAATTGGGTTATGTATAAGAAGAAGAGGCAAAATTTGTAAAGAAACTCCAAATGGGTACTAGAAGATTCAAAGGTAAGCTTCCCTTCAAAATTTTTGCTTGTAGTTCTGTTGGTCATTATGCTCCTAAGTGTCCCTATACAAAAAATCATGAGAAAGGGAAAGAAACTGCAAAAGTAAATAGGAGAATGTATGAAAACAAGAAAAGTTTTTATACACATGAAGATAGTTATGGTCTTTAAAATGGTGAAGAAGGCGAGTCTAATCAAGAATTTCATTTGGTTATGGCATTTGAAGATAGAAGCAGTAATGAGTGTGATGCCCTAGAAGAAAAGGATATTTTTATTGGGATATTTGAAAATGATATATCAGATGCAGAGACAATTATAGATGTCGGAAAATACTCAAGTTTGGGAGCACCCCACTTTCTATTGATCAAGAATGAATAATATGATAACAAAGAATTAACATCTATGGGCTTTTGTTCTAGATGTGATCTATTTCCTTTTCTGTGAAATAATGATAGGGATGATGACAGTAAAACAACCGAACTTGCACTTATGGGTAAAAGTGAAAGTAAGCACTCTAAAGAGAAAATAGATTAAAAAAAAATGCCTCTAGAAGAAGAAAATCAAGGCAAGTCAGAAACAATGGACAATGCCGATGTGCATATGATGAGAAAAGGTAACTATCAATAATGGAAAGAAAATATGAAGTCTAATCTAATGAGTCTTGAGGTTTGGTACCTAGTATGTAATGGATACACCAAATTCCTCCATCAGATGAGGAAGTGTGAAAGAACAATAAGGCTTTGAGTGACATCTTTTGTAACATAATTGATTCAGCATTAAATAAGGTTATGCATTATACAACTACAAAGAAAGTGTGGGATAACCTATAAGAAATTCATGAAGAAATCCCAAATGAAGATTCCTCATCAAGGGATCTACCAGGTAATCCTATCCCTAAAAATGTGTCCAAAATGTCAGATGGAGTTCTTGATTCAAAAGAAGTCATGTTAGAAGAAATAATTGATCTGAGAACAAAACTTGATCTTTCTTTGAAAAATATTTTTAATCTTAAAGATAATTTGCAGGAATATGGCAACAAGGATCATGCTTATTATGCAACCAACTCACAAAATAGAAGAAAAGATAGATCAACGACTTCAAAATCAACTTCTTCGAGGGGGCGCCCTCCTTTACATTACACAAATGAATAATTCTTGGATGATACAAATGAAAAGACCTCCTTTCTATATATAGGAGTCTAAGGGGTCATAATATAATTAGAGCCGACATAACAATAATATTCTAAGGGCATAACAATAAAAATAGTGGGCTTCTAAGGGGCACAACAATAAAAATACGGGGACTACATGGGCACAACAATACAATAAGGGGGTTGCACTAATAACAATAAGGGGCTACACTAGTAGTATAGGGACCTAACATGCCCCTTTCCTTCAAAAATGTGTTTTCCTCAATGCCTAAGTAGTTCTGGATTGTTCTATATAAAATTCTCATCCTCCCATGTGGAATCTTCAGCGGGTAAGTTCTTCCACTTGATGAGATACTTTGAAATTGATTGATTTCATAGTTGTCGATTTCTTTTTTCTGTGACTACTTTAGGTTCCAATATGATTTTTCCTTCCTCTTCAAGTTATGGTAATATTGTTTGAACTGGAAGCTTATCACCTATAATCCTCTTTAAGCATGACACATGGAAAACTAGGTGCACTCGTGAAGATACAGGAAGCTCCAATTTGTATGCCATAGTACCAATCTTTTGTAACACCTTGTACAAACCATAATACTTTGGTGATAATTTATTATCCTTCGTAGCTTGCTTGAGGGACATTTGTTTGTATTGTTGTAGTCGTAGAAATACCCAGTCACCTACATTAAAAATTCTTTCATTGCGATGTTGATATGCTTGTTGTTTCATTCTATTCTGTACCGAAGTGAGGTTATTCTTTAAGAGTTGGAGAACATGTTATTGATGCTCGACGTGATCTTCCACTACTTGAACCTTAGAATTTTCTCTTAAATATGATGTGATTGATGGTGGATGATATCCATAAAGTGCCATAAATGGGGTCATTTTTGCTGCAGTATGGAAGGAAGTGTTATACCACCATTTTGCTAGGGACAACCACTTGACTCATTATGTCTGTTTATCAGATACAAAGAAATGAATATATCATTCCAAACATTTGTTCACTATCTCAGTTTTCCCATTAGATTGGGGATGATAAGATGAGCTATGAGCTAAATGAGTATCCAAACAAGAAAATATTTATGTCTAAAAATTTCCAATGAAAATGGGATCTCTGTCGCTTACAATAACCTTTCGGTTTCCATGTAGCTTTTGAATTGTTTCCATAAATGCAGTGGCAAATGTATTGGCTTTAAATGGATGAGATAATGCAAAATGGTGTGCATACTTGGTAAGTCTATCAACGACCACCATGATGACACTCTTTCCTTCGGACTTGGGTAAACTTGTGATAAAATACATTGAAACCTCCTCCCAATGTTTACTTGGAATGGATAAAGGTTGTAACAGACGGGTCTTAATTGTCTCAACTTTATTTTGTTGGCAAACCAAACATTCCACCACAAAATTTTGAATATGAGATTTAAAACCATCCCTAAAAAATTTCTTCTTAACCTTGTGGTAAGTTTTTAAAAATCCTGAGTGGCCTCCAAAGGCAGAGGTGTGCAAATTCCAAAAGAATATTTTGTTTGAGTTGGGAATTCTTACAGAGGCATAAGTGATCTTTATACCATAACGAATCATTTTTCCAGCTAAATGTATCAGATGTACTAGGATCTTGCTGCAACTTTTGAATGTGTTCCCATACTTCTTCGTCATTCTTCCATTCATCTCTTGCTATGTTTATCCAATTTGGTTGGATAATAGAAATGTCACAAAACAATGCTTCCTCATCCTTATCATTTCTTGAGAGTGCATCTGCAACAACATTTTGCTTCCCTTTTTTGTAGATGATTTCAAAGTCATAACCTAAAATGTTTGTGACCCATTTTTGCTACTCTTCTGAAGATAATCTTTTTTCTAAAACATATTTAAGACTATCATGATCTATTTTCACCTTGAAATGTCTTCCCATTAGGTAAGGTTACCATTTATTAAGTGCATTTAGTATTGCCAACATTTCCTTCTCATAAATAACTTTGTGTAAATACTTTCCTTTGGTTAGATGACTTTTGAAAGCAATGGGTCTTCCTTCTTGCATTAAATAACACCAATTCCTTTTCGTGAGGCATCACATTTTACAATAAAGGTTTTTATTAAATCTGGCATAGCTAAGATCAGTGCCTGGCACATTGCCTCTTTAAGATGTTCAAAGGCCTTCATTGTTTCTAGAGTCCATGAAAATGCATCTTTCTTTAGTAATTTTGTTAGAGGCACTGATATTCTCCCATAATTCTTAAAAAAATTGTGATAATACCTCGTCAACCCGAGAAATCCTCATAGATGGTTTATGGATGTGGGGATTTTCCATTCCTTAATGGCTTTAATTTTGCTAGGGTCTACCTGAACACCTTCATGAGATATAATATGACCCAGATATTCCAAACTTTTGTACTCTAAAGAAACTTTTGGAGGCTTTTGCATATAATTGTTTCTCCTCCAATAGTTTGAGCACCTTGTCAACGTGTTGAACATGATCCTTCCAAGACTTACTATAGATTAGTATATCATCAAAAAATACTAACACAAATTTTCTAAGGAAGGGTTTGAAAATGGAACTCGTCAAATCTTGAAATGTACAAGGTGCATTGGTAAGGCCAAAAGGCATCAATAAAAAATCCATAATGATCCTCATGAGTTCTAAATGTTGTTTCCAAAATGTCTTTAGTCTTCATTTTGATTTGATGATATCCTGAATGAAGACCGAACTTGGTGAAGTAAATTTCTTCATGTAATTCATCCAATAATTCATCAATGGCAGGAATAGGAAATTTATCTCTAATAGTGAGCTTGTTGAGCTCCCTATAATTCAGACACATGCGCCATGATCCATCCTTATTGTGCACCAATACTACTGGAGCAGAGAAAGAACTTTGACTAGGTTGAATTATACTAGCCTCTAGCATTTCAGCAACCATGCATTCAATTTCACTCTTTTCGGCATATGAATATCTGTAAGGTCTGATGTTTGGAGGCACACTTCCTAGAATCAAATGAATAACATGATCATGATCACGAATAGGTGGGATAACTTTGGGAGTGTAAAATATCTTGGAATGATTGTCCAAAACTTTTTGGAGATATGGAGAAATAGATGATTTCAATGTAGAAATCTCTAGTGAACATAATTGTGCAATTATGCCCCATTCTTATTTCTTTAGGAGTTTTGTATTGATGTTAGAGCTTATTATATTTCCTAGTTTCCCTGTGATACCCCTTAATTCAACTTCCTTACCTTCCCAAAAAAAATTCAAAAAAATTTCTTGAAAATTAAATGCTATCGTACCCAAAGATTGTAGTCGTTGGACTCCTAGTACAGCATCAACACCACCCATTGGAATGGAAAGCATTGAAATATTCAATACATATTCTCCCATGGATAACTTTATATTATGGCACTTTCCAAAGCAATTTATGGTTTCTCCATTTGCAACCATCACTTGACACTCTAGTGCTGGATATAGGAAGAAATTCAATTCCTTGGCTATCTTACAATGAATAAAATTATGGGTACTACACAGATCAATCAACATTATTACCTTTTTCTTCTTGATATGACCTTCTATCTTGAGGGTTTGAGGAGTGCTAATTCTTGCCATTGCATTATAAGATATGGTTGGATTCATTTCTTCTTTATCTAGGTTTGGTTCCTAGTGTATATCCTCTTCTTTTGACGTTTCTTGTTCCTTTTCTTCCTCCTCTTCACAATCTATGTAAAGGAATTTATTCTCAACACACTTATGACCTTTAGTGTATTTGCTATCACAGATGTAACAAAGCCTTTTTTCTCTTTGTTCTTCCAATTGTTGTGGTGTCAACCTTTTAGATTGTGGAAGGCTAGGGGCAACAACACTTACATCTTTATAGTTGTGAGTGGTAGGCTTCCTTGTTGCCATACTTTTTCTTTCAATTTTTCTTGCCAACCTGAATGCATTCTCCAATGAATCAGATTCCAAAAGGTGAAACTCATGTTAGATGTTATCCTTTAAAGTCCCTATGAACACATAAATCCTATGCTCCTCTGGAATATATTTTACCCTTATATTCAACTTTTGGAATTCCGCAATGTGCTCCACCCTTGAACCCTTTTGTTTGATATTTATCAATTTGCTAAAGAAGATGTTTCTTTTTGTATTCTCATAATGTGCTATCATTTCCTCCATAAAATTTGACCAAGTGAAAATTTGTTTATGAGAGAAAAGACATTGATACCACACAAACTGATTGGGTTCCAAATATAAAGTTGTAATGCGTACCTTTTGTGTGTTTTGCACATTATGGAGATTGAAATATTGCTCCATCTATAGTATCCATGTTACAGGATCCTTGCCATAAAACTTACTCATATCGATATTTGGAACATGGTGAATCTTCAATCTAATGTTAGATTCTATGAAATCATCATTAACATTACTTTTTTTCTTATAATGAATTTCCTCTACTACCTTTTCACCATTAGGAAGCATTTTGTGTAGTAACTTTACCAAAACTCCTTTCAAACCTTCCATGTCTTTCTTCAAAACTTCAATGTTTTCTTTTAGTTTTTCTTCTAAACCATCCATATTAGCTTCCATTCCTTTATTTAAACCATCTATCTTAGTTTCTATTACTTTTTGTGAGAGTGAAATTTGTTGCACTTGGTCTCATAATTTTGATATATCATGTTGCATTTCTTCCTCTTCTTCACGAGTCATGGTAGAGATTTCAGGTTGCTTACTAGGTGTTGCAATTTTCTTTCTTTGGGCCATCCATTAATGATAATTATGCTTCAGTGTTCCCTTTGAATCACTTCAAAGTAATTTTTGAAACCAAACTTATGCAAAAAAAAAAACTACAACCTTTTTTCTCTTTGTAGGAGCTCGATATTAAATCTGATGTATGTCTATAATTTCAGATTTCCAAGGTTTGAAATTTTGTCCAATAGTATCCCTATGAGTCCTCTTTCTAACCCCACCGGTCTGATAAATATTGGATTCTTCAAGAAATATTTTTTCAAATCTCCCACGATGACTTGATTATAGACAAGTTCAGTAGAGTGAACTTGTATGACCTTCCACGTGTCCCTTTTTTGACCATCAGACCTGAAAAAAATACACAGAAAACTAAGGTTAGTCCTATTTCTGTAACTTCTTACTAAATTTCAATCTGATGCTCAGAGAGAAAGTTATGACAATTTTCCCAAGGTCACTTGTTTGGGATGTAATTCGGGAGCCTGCAAAAACCCTAACTTCCTTGGATCATATCTCCTCAACTATAGGGGGAAAATATTTGAAATTTGGATGCGAGGTTCATTAAAATTTTGTCTCAAATGGGTTTTAATTTCAGCTTTTGTATCATCATAGACAACATGTTATAGCGAACATGCCACGATGACCTGTTTGGAGCAGCGAAACCCTAGAATACAAAGCTCTGATACGAAATGTTATGCTACCAACTCACAAAATAGAAGAAAAGATAGATCAACAACTTCAAAATCAGCCTTTTTGAGGGGGTACCCTCCATTACATTACACAAATGAATAATTATTGTATGATACAAATGACAAGACCTCCTTTCTATATATAGGATTCTAAGGGGTCACAATATAATTAGAGCCGACATAAAAATAGTATTCTAAGGGCACAACAATAAAAATAGTGGGCTTATAAGGGTAATAATAACAATATGGGGACTAAATGGGCACAAAAATACAATAAGGGGGTTGTACTAATACAAGAAGGGGATACACTAGTAGTATAGGGACCTAACAATGCTACTATGGTATCTAAACGATATTGTGAAGGTCTTGAAGCTAAGATCGTCTCTCTAAGAGAAAATATTGAAAAATCAAATAAGCAGAATGAAGAACTACTTCAAGCATTTGAAGAAAAACAAAGTGGGCTGAAAGATGAGATTCTTAAATTAAATGAGCAAGTGGAAGAAGGAAGAAGGGTTGAAGAAGGTATGAAGAAGCAGTATCTAGAAAATGAAAAGTAATATCAAAGAATGGAGGTTGAGGTAAACGTCCTAAAAGGTAAATTACAAGAAAAAGATAAACATTTGCGATTTCAAGATAGTGCTAAGATTTTGGATACTATTCTTAGTAGTCAAAGGTCTCCCTCTATCAAATTTGGCATTGGTTTTTATGAAACGGTTGAAGGAGAATATCGTTCACAAGTTGAGGCAAGGAATTTAAAGGGTAACAATATAAAACATAAAATGCTCAACAAAGAGATAAGAAGTCAACCTGATAGAAAAAAAGGAAAGTGAATCTTCAAAGAAAATCATTTAATCCTATTGTTAATCAATTCTATCCTCTTATCAATAATGCTGAATGTTTTATATGTCATAATTATGAAGATGTTGCAGCAATTGCATAAGTAGATTGTTTCAACCACAAGAAAATAACTGCTTCACAAAAAAATCATCAACTTCCAGGCACTCAGGCTTCTTTAAAGGATATTGTTTTTCCTGCAATATATATGGTCACAAAGCTATTGATTGCAATAGAAGAAATATGAAATAGAATTATTATGATTCCTTTGCTCACATCAGATGCTATTCTTGTAAAAATTATGAGCATGTATCAAGAAAATGCAAGAACAAATCTATGGATCATCTCAGACAACATGGCAAGAAACCAGATAAGAATATTGATGTCGTAAGACCTTAAAAAGACGGATCAACCAACATTTTTCATAATAAGCGAAAAGAAGAAGAACATATAAGGTGTGGTCTTCCTCTCTGCTCACTTGAAGAAGAAGATGAATGGTACATAGACAATGGATGCTCTCATCACATGATTGAAGATAAGAGTAAGATGGAGTCTTTCAAGAAAAACCAATATGGTAATGTTATTCTGAGAAATAATGCTCCAACAAAAGTTTTGGGAAAAGGTAGAGCCATAATTAATAAACATAGAGGAGCAACTGATACTTTATTAGTTCAAGGGCTAAAGAAGAATATTCTAAGTGTAGGTCAAATGGAAGATAAAGGAAATATAATTGTGTTTACATCAACAAAGTGCGAGGTTATGGATGAAGAAACTTGAAAAGTCATAGCAAGAGGATATATAAACCCAAAAAAATATATGTGCTTGAAGAACTAAATTATCATAGATATGAGGAGGATACAGACTCAAAGTAAAAGAAGACGTTGCCCATTACAGTCCATTATTCTTAAACGAATACTTCTCACAGTGAATACAGAAGTGATGTGAGGTACATGACCTCATAAGAATAGAATATGATTATCAGGGCCTCAGGATTAGTGATGTGTAATCTCTGGGGGAGCCAAAGTTGCGAAGTTTCAGTATTTTACTTTCTACACGGGGATCCTTTGAAGAAAAATTGCATATATACGTGAGTTCTAATATGAACAATCGCATATGTTTTGCTATGATGAAGAAAAAGTGGGACAGACTAAGGAAAAGGCTCTAATATGCTTAAGACAATTATTAATCGGCTTTCTTGTTTTGACTTTGGTTGGTTACAGTCAGTAGATGCTACCTAGAAATGGTATTGGATTATAATGGTTTATTAGTTGATGCAATATGACATGGATTTATTGATTGATGAAGTTTCTTTGATGACCTTACTGATGGATGACTTGATGTGATCAAACTTGAAAGTAAACAATGGACACAGGTTTAGGGGGAGCATTGGTTATGCCTCTAATAATGAATTGTTGGAATTATGTTTTCTTTAAAACTCCTTGGTACATAATGATGCTTATCAATGGCGATGTTGCTTATGTTACTGAAGTTCTTGAATGATGATGCATGAGTTGCTCATTATGGGTGATGCTCATCAAATGTAGGATGATAGATATCTGTCTACTGACAATACATGTATGATATGTTAGGGATTGTTGTGGAAAGAACATGTAGACCTTGTTATGATTATTTGATGATGATAGAATATTATTTTGATGATGCATATGGAGCATATGTTATGTTGCTTATATGTTGATATTCATAAGTTCAAGGAGATAAACAAAGCTTGATTATACAACCTCATTTTTTTATTATGATAAGTGTCACTCATTACTTTTATGTTGTTGTCGTTATGCCTTCAAAGATACATAAGTTGCATATGGTGTAGTTATGGATGATGATTCCTA
Source organism: Pinus taeda (assembly GCA_000404065.3). NCBI lineage: Eukaryota > Viridiplantae > Streptophyta > Pinopsida > Pinales > Pinaceae > Pinus > Pinus taeda. Next base: position 24,925 of record APFE030208117.1, read on the forward strand.
TAGTGATTAGATCTCACATATGCTGCATAAGGTATATTTTTTGAGGATTGTTTCTCTTAATTGTATCAAGGAGATGGGTTACTAACAAAGTTTGATAAATGATGGTGAACTCATGGTTTGTTATTGATAACTTTTCTCATTGATGAGAAGCTATATACATACTACTATCTCTATGTCATGGGATATAATTGATGGGTGAATTACAGATAAGAATCTTATGGATGATTACTTAAGTAGCATATTGATGAAGTGGTGTTGGTGTGATAGTTTTTCTTTCATGAAGAAAATGGGCCAAGAGAATGATGTTACTATGGGTTTCATGAAGACATCTACTAAAGATACTTGGAGACATGGAATATTCTTGGTTGATGCATGAAAAGGTATTCTTTGATGAAAATGGATTGAGGATTTTCCTACTAAAGGAAAGAACAAGTTGGCCTTGATGAGGTCAAGGGGATGAGTTTATAGCAAATCTCTATGGAAAATATTATGCTACATACTTGGTCACAGGTTGATGATATTAAAGCTACATTGTCTTATCTTGCAAATTGAAGATGAAAATGTGCATGTTGTTGTTCATGTTGTTGCTGACAGATGCTTATGGTGTAGATTCTATATGGTGTATGATAGTTTTTGATGACTATCATGGTCTCTTTGAGGTCTCTTTGGTCACGGTTATAAATGTCATATATGTCTCTTTATGTAAAGGTCATGTAAAGATTTATGATGTAATCATTGTGAAATTCAGTCATGTATGGACTATTGTGGTCAAGTCTAATGTTAGGATATTCCGATACATAAGAAATAGTTAAGTATAACTTGGTCTAGTGTAGAGTTAGGTAAAGTGTGTTTCTTTACTATGTACTTTTGTAACTTACAGTCTGATGGCCACGATATGTAGTGATCCAATGGTTCATTCTCTCCTCGTTATTACCGACACTTGATACGTGGCTTAACACTCGATTGGTCAATGATCTCTATCTAAAGAGCATGGAGGGTCATTTGTAGTGTAACCATTCATGAGAGAAGCTTATGTAAATTTTCATTCTTTTATTAATAAATTGCCTGAAGTGGTTACGTTAGCTCAGGCCGTGGATTGTTTACCTCTTTGAGGATTTTAACCACGTCAACAATATTGGTGTATTGATCTGTGATCTGTTTGTGAATGGTGTCCTTTGGTGTTCTATCTGAGGAAATTACCCTGTAAATTCCTACATGGTATCAAAGCGAAGTTGAGGGCCACATCCATTGGTGATCCAAATCTGAAGCCGATAGAACTACATCCAACTGTCGTTTCCTAGATCTATTGTTTCTGACTGCTTTTGGGCTGAGAAGACTGCTCTATTGTGTTAGGAGGATCTGTTCCAGTGAGGAACCCCTTTCGTTTCACGCGAAAAGGTTTCTGGTAGCCGTAGCTACGTCATTTTTAAGATCTGGAGGTATATAGTGTTTATTTGCAGTTTCTAGTTATTTTCTCTCAGTTTATTTTGGTTTATTTATCTCTTTGTTTTTTATTACCAGATCTACACCTTTCATTTCTGCGTATGCTCTTTGCCCCACGACTCTGTGCGATCTGGGAAAATTAGAAACAAAAAAGAAGTTTTTTTTTTCTCATGTGTATGCTCTTTTATGCTATGCCTTAGTGTGATCTCGAAAAATCAGAAACATTGAAGAAAATTGTTAGTTTCCAGGTAAAGTTAACTTCAAACCATAAGGTTTTTTTTTTTTTTTTTGTATGTCCGTTTTGGGTTTTGTGGTTTTTGTTTTATAGGAAAAAAAAGATCTTGTTCAAGTAAGCACACACCCCAAAGCTTCTACGACTAAAAAAAATAAAAATAAAAAACTAAACCCCCTTCCTCTTTTCCAAAAATTACTAACCTTTTAAACTAGCTCTCTTGGTCCAAAGTTATTTTATGAGAATAGAGGTCTTGAGTTCAAGTCTTTCTTTTTGTTGAGTTACTTTTTTCTAAAGTCTCTTTATCTTTTGTTGAGTGAGTCACTTATAATTCTAAAGTCTCTTTATCTTTTATTTAAGTTACAATTTAGTGGGTAGCTCATAAAGTACCATTATAAAAGTGACTTTCACTTATTTATAAAATTGAGTCATATAATTTTTTTTTAGAAGTTAGCTAATTAGATTAAGTTTGGAAAGGTAGCAGATTTTTTTTAAATATAACATAATCATTCATTTCCGCACATTCCCGCACTTCGTCGGCATCTTCAACAACTTTTCTTCAAAAAGCCATAACTTCTTCATCTAGAAGCAGTTTTCAGAGCCGTTTTTTTTAATCAGCCTAATTTTTCGAGATCTTTCCATTGGAACACTTAGTTTCAGAATCTATAGCTTCAGTTTTTGTTGAAATGGAAATTCCATGCCAAGTTATTCTTGACAGCACCAACTACTTCGAATGGTGATCCTACATTGTGGATTTACTTAGAAGTAAAGGTCTTTACAGAATAGCCTCAGGACAAGAAACCAAACCAAAAGATGAAGATAAGCCAACGAAATGGGAAAATATGCAAGATCAAGCACGTGGGTTGATAGGGACGTCTATTTCTCCAGACCTTAGATTCCATATCGCAAAACTTGATTCTTTTGGGAGTTTAAGTAGCCTTAAATATTTTGATCCCTCCTCTTGTTATAATTTAAGAATCTCAAGCAAAACATTTGGAAATATAATAACACTCGAGCATATATATCTTTCCATTTGTAAAACAGTTGAAGTATGGCCCTTGCAACTGGGGCACCAAAGGTCCCTAAAAGTACTGAAGTTGAGGGGCACAAATTTAAAGAAAGAATTGCCAAGTGTTATTGAACTCCCCAGTGGATTAGAAGTTTTGTGGATAGGAAACCCTTTGTTGGACATGGCAATGCCTTTGCCGGGTTACTTAAGGAAGTTGAAGGAATTGCGTGTCGAGTATTACAGGGAGTTGAAGTGTTTGCCGGTTTCACTTGAACTGCCGAGTTAGTTGAGTTGGTTGAAAGTGGTTGGTTGCCTCATAATCCACACATCAGAGCTATTCTATGATAACGTTTTATACCCCAACCTTGAGAAATTAATCTTAGAGGAGTGTATTCATCTAGTGGAGATTGGAACATTACCCAAGACACTCACAGAGGTGTACTTGTTCAGGTGTGATAATTTGAGAAGTATAGAAGGCCTTCGTGGTCTTCCAAGGCTTCGAGAGGTATCCATAAAATCTAGTTACGAACTTCAGGTGCCGCTGAGTGTAGCAGAGGCGCTGAAGCAAAACCGTGTGACACCAACTGTGTGATAGTAAGAGCATGTGATAGTAAGAGCATATACAACTTGACTGGGCCTAATGGTTAAGAACATGTGTTTCCTCCTAAGAGGTCACAGGTTCAAAACTAAAGGGGGGTAGAGTATGTATGCCTTCGTAGACTTAGTAGTCAAATCACTGTGTAGAGGTGGGTCCCTTGTCCCACAAACAAGGAGGTCTCATACACCAATTTGGTGTCTGGCTTGGCTGTGACCTTAAAAATGGATATTATTATTATTATTAAGAGAAATTAAAATTTTCAATTTGCAATTTAAGTAAAATGGAGTAAAATATTATACAATGAATATGCTTTTCATATATCTTTTAAATTATATTTAAAATATATTTTCATAAAAACAACTTACGATTGTATTTTCATTAAATATGAAAATTAGTTATGTATCTTTTTATTTTAAATATTAAGATTATAACATCAATAGATTGCAAATGAGATAAGTATTTTTTCCCATTAAAGTAATTTGTTTACTGAAATTAATTGAAATAGTATTTTTTTTTAAGTTGAATGGATTTATTTAGTTTTTAAAAAACTTGTTTTTTAATATTTGTAAAATTTACTGAAATTAATGTAAATTAAACAGAAATAAAAATAATATATAATATATAATTTTTAGTTATAAAATAATAAATATTATATTTAATTTTGTCAAAATATTATCATTTAATTTTTATTTATTTATTTATTTTTATATTATATTCTTAAAAAAATTACAAATATTAATATAAAAGTTTAAAAATATTTTATAATAATTATAAAATTAATATAAACATATACTTAATTTTGATAAATATTACTTTTTGTGTTTTTGTTATATTTAATTCATTTTTATTATATCTTAATCTTTTTTTTTTACAAATCCATGAAAAAAGTTTACCCAGAAATAAAATTCATCGTTTAATTGACATAAATATATATAAACATATATGTTTGTGGTTTGTAACCATGTTTGTTGTTCGTGACAATGTTTGTGGTTCGTAACAAAAATGTATTATGGGTTGGAATTGTATTAATAATAATTCTATTGAATGTTAACATACTAAAAACCATATTAACATAAGAAAGAAAATTTATAGTTAAATTAGCATCTATATTAACACAAGAAGGAAAATTCATGGCTAAATTAGAGATGCTAGAGAAGATTTGTCTTTCAATTTGGGTTGTATAATTTGAATGTGCTCGAGCATAATTCTTCCTTTGTCCTGAGGATCACATGGTTTCAAACGTCGACCAAATCTTAATGATGTGATTATTCTGAAAGACAATCTCATTAGCATAAGTCTTCTTTGGGGAGGTCATTGTTAGGATATTCCGACACATAGGAAATAGTTAAGTATAACTTGGTCTAGTATAGAGTTAGGTAAAGTGTGTTTCTTTACTATGTACTTTTGTAACTTACAATCCGACGGTCATGATATGTAGTGATCCGACGGTTCATTCTCTCCTCGGTATTACCAACACTTGATCTGTGGCTTAACACCCGATTGGTCCATGATCTCTATTAAAGAGCATGGAGGGTCATTTGTAGGTTAACCGTTCACGAGAGAAGCTTATGTAAATTTTCATTCTTTTATTAATAAATTGCCTGAAGTGGCCGCGTTGGCTCAGGCCGTGGACTGTTTCCCTCTTTGAGGGTTTTAACCACATCAAAAATACTAGTGATCTGTGATCTGTTTGTGAGCGGTGTCCTTTGGTGTTCTTTCTGAGGAACTTACCC
>APFE030208132.1:0-21073 GCA_000404065.3 Pinus taeda
CATCAGGTACCATCATATCAGAGATTGTGGGCAGCGGAGGATCATGTTACTTTCGTACATTCCAACGGAGGATCAGGATGCTGATATTTTGACGAAGGCTCTCACCAGGAGCAAATTCGAGTACCACCGAGGCAGGATAGGGGTTGTTGAAAAGTGAGCAACAAGAAATGCTTGTTGAGATTGCAACAAGATGATGGAGCTTAGTGAAAAGAGTCGCCTTCACTAAGTGGGCCCGCAGGCTATTTTTGGCGCAAGTCTATTTTTAGACTATGTCTATTTTTAGACCTATGGATCATGTCTATGGATTGCAGGTTGCTGTTTATGGATGATTGATCAAGTTGGAAAAAATAGATGGACTTCTATTTTTAGACCACAGCGGAGTGACACCACAGCGGAGTGACTGCTCAGTCTAAATATAGAACATTCAAATATTATTAGCTCATAATAATATTTAGACTATAAACTTTGTCTTATTCTCTTGGAGCACTTCAGGATGAGCTACGGATGTGGTACATGCAGATCCCAGAAGGAAATACGTGGTTACCTATGGGATGACTAATATTTGAATGCAGGACTTCAGTTAGAACTCAAGTGAGTTGAGTTTAGTGGACTGGAGGTGCAGTTGATGGAGTTGTGTTCAGTTTAGCTTTGTTAAACTGGTTGTATTTAGTCTAACTGGCAAATAGACTAGAGATGAGTTGGGTGAATTAGTTATTAATTAATTCACAAGTTATTAACTCATAATACAACTAATGAATACATCAGTTAACTCAGTTGCATGTCAGTGCATGTTCAGTTCAGCAGGGACAGGTGTTAGAGAATCAGATTGCTATCAGTTGTGACTATAGTTGTGCATCAGATCTTGCACAATCAAGGGATTGAGTATGCCAATGAGTTTGCCCACATTGTAGCTTGTGCTCAGGTGGTTTTTCCAAGTAAATACGTGGTTGCCTTGGAATTATCATCAGTTCTTGAGCAGGTATTGAGCAGCGGAGGCAGGTAAGCAGCGGAGGAGATTTGAGCCAGAGATTGATTCAGATCTGAGCTGTATTGTGTGTAACAAAGGTGGAGATAATTGTGAGAAGTATTATGCTGTGTAATGTTACATGACTCAATCATTAATATACAGATAGTTGGGGTTTTTAGCGAGATGCTTTCCCCGGGATACATACTGTGTTAATGTGTGAATGCTCTTGATGTTTTATTGTTATTGATGCTGCTATATTGATGATCAACGTAGAGGAGCTTATGTATTGTGTATGTTTTCCACAATAGTACATGATCAGGATAATCTCTGTTGAATATGTGTTAAAGTATTCAAAATTCCTACAGATCCATGTGAAAATATGTTCTGAAGTTGTACATTGAAAGACATCGCCTAATTACTAGCCAATGATGTAAGTTATTAACAGGCACGAGAGGAATCACCAATAATGATAATGACCCTCAAGGTATTGCAGTACAATTCACATGGTGTGAAAATGGGACTTGATGTTGAACACCATGCAAAATCTTTGGATTGAAGGTCATTGATGTAAACCTATTGTCGAAAGTGAGAAACTTGCCAATGAGGCATGCAAGCTTCAAAGTACTGAAAGGGTTGTTCCTAAGTCAAATTCTTGGATAATGAGTTGGTGTCGACAAGAAGTGACCTATCATAGGCGGGCCTTAATGAATCCCACATCTATGACACGGAACGGAGCTAATGATTTTGTGGAGGTGAAAACGATCTGATGATACAAGGTTCAGGGTGACGGTCATGAAAGAATGAAGCGTGAAAGTATTGCAGCGGATGAGACACAAGCTGAGTTGGTGAATTCTCTGAGTGACTTCTCTCGAACATATCGGCGATACTGAAATGGATTGGTAGTGTTAACCCCAAAAATGGATGGTACGGTGGACCAATGGTGATATGACTCGTAAACAGAATAACCCAACCCGTCTCAATCATGGTGATGGAGTGAAAGTGTCATGTTCAAGAGTGACTTGCTACCAATAAAGTTTCTTCAAGTTTTCTTCCCAATTTTTCCCCAGTCATTTCTGACCAGTACCTCTTTATTTTTGTCAAGCTTGAGGAGGATAACATATGCTTGTTCTATAATTTTCCCTTCTGGCAAACACGTCGCTATGTTTTAATGAGCCTAGTGACAGTGAAACTCGTTCTTGTCTGCATGGACAAGTTTGTTGCTATTGTTTTAATGAGTTTAACAACAAATAAAACTCGGTCCTCTTCAATTTTCGAGAGTATGAAAAGTGTTGGAAAGAAAACTCCAATAATCCTTTTTCGTAATATAATCCCTCAAGTTCGAAAAAGTATAAAATGATATGAAAGGGATGACTTTTCGATAGTTTTATCGAGTTGAACAAGACAAGCACTCGATCTTTTTGTGCAATGATCCCTTAGGTCCAAAAAGATTAAAATCTAGAGGAGGGAGGGCACTTCCAATCACTTTAACGAGCTGGAGAGGCGAATTACTTGGCAATCTTCTCATATTTTATGAGTCAAATGAAAACAGCTCAAAGGAGACTCATTTTTTGAGAACGAGTGATGTTTTTGGATAGCAGCTAGTTCCAGGTAATGTTTGGAACTTTTCAATCACGACAGTGTAAACAAGTTGGCTAATAGGATCACTCGTTGCAGCTGTTCCTCAAAAGGGGTAAAAAATCAAATGGAGACATATGATTGGCTAAAAAAGAGTGGAGGTGATGGTAAGAGCACGACCAAGGCCCAAATGCTGATAAAATGCAATCGCAATGGTTATTTACCGAATGTTGTGTTCATTTTTTAATGAGCTTAAACTTTGGGGAAACATTTTCTCATCGCTAGGTTTATTTTTAAACGAGCTTGAACTTCACGTAAAACTGCTCGTGCTAGTTGTATAATAAGGATGTCCCATCAGTAGGTTCATTTTTTAGGGAGCTTGCCCCATTCACAACTTTGCTCTAGAGCCTTTCATTATGCAAGCTAGGAACAACCAATCCTATGAGTCTAAAGGGTTAAGAGCCTACAAACTAAGAAAATAAATGGTCACTTTTCACTTGCATGAAAGAAGGTTTGCATGCCCCCAGGTATAAAGTAGAGTTTCCAGGTCCCCATATGGAAGTTTCTTGCACTAGCAAGATTTTTCCGTCCATGTTGCAGACAAAACACTTCCTTGGTGATGTCCATCAAAATGGACAAAGGTGACTATTGTTAGTGCCAATCACATAACCTTTGATAGGGGAATCCCTTTCCAGTCTGATCCATTTTCCTAAATGGATAGGATATTCAGACTAGTCATATTCTGACACGGAAACCTACCTTATATCCGGGGTTTTCCTGCCGAAGCAGACAAGGGCACATGCCTCTTGGGTTTCATTTACAATCACTGAATCACTTGCGCTGATCAGGTGGACAGATTGGAGATTGATGAGACATTCCTTGCGCAAAGAGACCAGTTAGGGATGGCACTTAACAATTAGCTATGTGTGAACTGTGGAATGAAAGCTGGTTTACGAGTTGGACCACTCTACCTTCATGCAGAAAACCCATCACTCGAAAGAGCGAGGAAACAATAGCTCCTATGCTATAAATGTAGTCACGCCCAAGGAGTAGATTATAATCTAAAGGTCCTTGGACTACCATCACGTTCAGGTAGACAATTTTCCTTCTTAAAGTTATAGGCAAACTTGGAAGGATCCCTAACGACCGATTGGTTACTTTGTTGAAACCTGTTAGATTTTGAATCTCAGGCAGAAGCGATGGCGAGCCAAGTGCTTTCCAAGTAGTTGAAGAAAGGATACTCACAGAAGCCCCTTCATCTATGATAGTACCAACCATGACCATTCTATAAGTTTTCACTATGATTTGGAATGGTACATTAGATGGTAGATGAGGTATGCCTAGTAGATTCCAATCGAAGGAAATGAATAGGTTGCTTGGAGGAGGGACCGAATAAACAACCGTGTATACCTCTGATGAACTTCCTTCCTGTGGTAAAGGAACGTGTAAATTGCCCCCATGTTCATCGGAGTCTGTGTTTACAAAAAGAATTTGAACAGTTTCATTTTCATTCTCTTTGGTGATTGTATCATCTGAAGGTAGACCTTCAGAAGACAAGAATGGGTCGATTGTCATCTCGACCTATTGAATTTGATCTGGTGTGAACACAGAGGGTTTATCTTCAATGATAGATGCTTCGACTGACCACAAAGGCGTGTCAGTCGGATTTTCAACTAGTGATGGACTCAGCAAGAGTTTCTTGTATCCAGGACAAAGTCATAGTGGTGAAGTAGGATGGTTATCCAAGACCCTTTTAGCTTCATCTAGGAAGAGACAATGATGGATGGCATGATTACCTTCACACAGTCTACAAGGAAATTTAGATCTTCCTTTCTATCTATTGACTTCATTTTCACTATTTGATGGTGTACTCTCAACATGATTGTCAAAGGTTGACAACACCAGATTGTGCAAGCAAGGAGACCAGTGCATTAAGATCCATGGGATTCAAGGACAATCTCGATGATAGTGGTCTCCCTTGCAAATGGCAGATGGATATTTAGGTTTGGACAGTGCTGTGTGTGGATTTTCTCTAGACGATGCTTGGTTTCCCCCTTTTTCTGTTGGCTTCTTCTTCTTCTTCTCCTTCCCTTTCTTCTTCTTCTATGTTACTTGGTTTTTAGTTTTACTAGCTTCACCAAGTGAAGAGGAAGAAGGAGAGGGAGAAACAAATGAAGTAGAAGGTTGGGGGGTGACTCTAGTATCATGTGGTTGCTAATTTGATTGCTGAGGAAACACGGTGGTCTGAACGATAGAGGTCAAGAAGAGCCAAACTGGCAAGCCAATTGTCATTCCTAGAAGGGGCAATGTGGCCATATGAGGTGCACCAACATCTCCCCAAGAGGAGAAGGGACTAGGATTTCCCCCAAGGGGAAATCCTTAGTTGGTGGACTCCATTTTCTCAACCTATGATTAACGAGGGAATAGTGTTGTTATTTCGATTAAACTAAATTTTATGACGATTTGACACAACTTGCTTTTTCAATTTTTAAGAGTCGAGAAAAAGCTAAAGATGACTCTAGTGACCTTTGATTTTTAATGAGCCTGAAGTGAAAAGTGCTTAGATGGACCTTTTCCTTTACAGAGTCTGAAAAGGAATGAAAGTGACTACTTTGGAAATCTAGATAGAGGGATTAACAAACCAATCACAAAACTATAGAATACTTTTTATGGTATGACAATCAATCTTTACGAATGTTGTGTTCAGTGCATTGTGATTGATAGGGCGGTAGACACGACTTCCTAAGGATAAAGGATATAGCCTATTGTGGTCTCCCAATATATACTCAACGGTATGTGGGAGCACAAGTCTATACTAATAATTGTCATCTCAAGGAGGAGGAATCACACAACCTATGATGAAAGCGATAGTTACTAAGCTTTATGATGCCGAAATACGTCTCTAGCCTAGACATCTAAATGTTGTGCGTTAGGTTCCAAAGCATTTTTATGTTCATTGAAATTTATTTTATAGTTGATATTTCTCAAGAAGTTTGCCTTTAAGGTTCACTGTGTGATGTAGATATACAACTCCTAAATATGCAATCTAAGATGATAAATAGTCGTTTACTCTTCTTTTTGCAATGAAAATCCTAGCTACTAAGGAAAGAGAAGTGAAATTCTTTCAACATAGAGCAGAGAGCGCACGCTAAGATGAACTGTCCTAAATCAATCTCCACAAGTAGTCTAAATGAAAATGCACATGCATGTACTTGTTTTTTGCTTTCTTAATGTGTGAATGACAAAGAGAATGTGAAGTACAAATTTGAACTATCTTTTCTTTCGAAGTGACAGTACTAACAATTTTATTTTCAAAAGACGAAAGGAAGACAAGGACGACACTTTGCAATTTTGAATTGAAAATTGCTTACGACACTTGAAATACTATTAGTTCAAATCAAATATAAGAGTAACAGTGTAATCGACTATCAAAAAGAGGAGGATTCTTTTCTTTCACTGAAACGAAACTTGCAACACTTTCAAATCAAAAGACGACAGTTCGATTAAGCTATTGTTTGCAAAAGAGGACTGTAAATGGCGAAAAAGACATAAAAAAATTCACAATTTTTTGTACAATGGAGGCTGAACAATGAAAAGGAAGGGAGTTTCAACAGTGGTATACTAATCATAGACAGAAAAACACCTGAATAAAGCTGAAGGCAGTGAAGAGAAAACCAAAATCTGGAAGCAGAAACAATCTTATCTGATCATCACACCTGTAACACAAGGAAATAGGGATACATCTCACCTACAGCACACGGGAGGTGCGACACAACCAAACTATCAAAGGGAGACAGTGTGATGGTCCAGTGACGAGACTAGGCTTGGTTTTTGCTAATAATTTGTAGCTTAGTTCAGGGATTTAGGCTGAGCTAATGATAGTCAGAAAATACAAAGCATAGGGGCTGATCTAATGAGGTTACTTGAGCCACCACCAGGGCACTTAGGATGTTTGCAAGTTATATGTTTAATTCATAAACTAACCCGGAGATTGACTGAAGCAACGTTTATCTACTTTGCAGTTGCATAGAAAAAGAAGTTCGAAGGCTAGTTGGTTTAACTTCAGGCTCCGTCTGTAGTTTATAAAGCAAACAAGCCATTCGTTCTCCAATGGAGTCGCCATTTTGTTACTGGAAAAACTAGTATCCATTCAGAGCTGCTAGTCCCACTAAGATGGGTAGCTATCCTAGAAACAAACAAACTAAAGTTACTTGTGTTTTCCTTTATGAGATTAGATGAGAGAGAAGTAAAGAGTACCAACCTTAGTCTTCTTATTGGCTCCTTGCTTGTTTCCTCTCCCCTTTGACAGATCTTTTCACTACCTCCTCACTTGTCTTGCTTCAAAGAACACCTGTAGGGTTAAAGTAGCATAATACCATCAAATCATAGAGATCTATAATCATAAACAATATAGGACCAGATATATATTAACCATACAAATGCATATATCAATTCAAGATTCAAAGACATACAAAAATGTGGAGGAAAACTCAAATAGCTTTATTGATAGAAGTAGTAGAAGAGAGGATTACAACCCATTGATCTAACCCAGCGCCATCCTCCCAGCATGAAAGCCCTCTCCACCTCATGAAAAGCTAGATCACCCAACACTATGATGTTCCACAGAGAAACCAACAACACTTCCTTACAAGATACAAAATTCCAACATCTGGATCTATAGGATGAGGGATCCATATACAGTTGTTTGTAGGTGGGTGAGTCAGCTTCTGGGTTTTTTATTAGTGTCATTTCTCTGATAGTTCTCAGCTCCACTTGGAGATTTCATGATCTCTTACTCATCCTTGGGCGAATTCAGAGAGGCAAGTGTGATAGGAGAAGTTTCTATAAGATTCTATGATCATCCACCTTGCAAACTATCTCTGCCATTTGTCTACTCTCACCCATCGGACCCTATAGAAGGGATTTTCAGTATGCATCGCACCCCTCGTGTGAATTAGGTGGGATGCATTGCACCTTGACCATGGATCAGGTGAGATGATCAGGTTTTGACCAGTTCTAAGTAGTTTTTCATGGAGAACTTCTGGGACATGATGTAATCAGCTGACCTTGTTCCTTTAGGGTATGAAACAACACTTTTAGGGGCTTAGAAGCCCTTGGTTTATGGAAATATAAGAATGGGGTTGTAGTACCAAAATATTTCTATAACACCAAGGGAATAATGTTACACCCTAGGAATATGAACCCTTGGATAAAATACCCAAGGCATTAATATTATGAATAGAAAGGAATAGTAAACCTGACATAACAATATTTAACCTTGAAAATATGAACCCTTAGATTAATCAACCCAAGGAATTGATATTATAAATCTTTGGAAATAATAAACCCAATGGAATAATATTAAACCCTAGGAATATGAACAATTCTATTAATAAACTGAAGGGGTCAAAATATAATACGAGCAACCATTCGAGGCTTTGAATTTTTACAACCATATGTTCAATTTCACTCTTTTGGGCATATGGATATCTGTAAGGCATGATGTTTGGAGGAATACTTCCTAGAATTAAATCAAAAGCATGATCATGATCATGAATAGGTGGGAGGTCTTTGGGAGTCTAAAATACCTTTGCATGATTGCCCAAGTCTTTTTGGAGTTTTGGAGAAACAACTGGTTTTAATGTTGGAACCTCTAGTGAATGTAATTGTGCAATTACACCTTGTTGTTCTTTATTTGAAAGATTTGTCATGCCATTATAGTTGTTTATTTTCCTTGGTTTGACTGTGATACCCCTTAATTCAACTTCCTTTCCTTCCCAAAAAAAGGTTCAAGAAAAGTTCTTGAAAATTAAAAACTATCATCCCAAAGATTGAAGCCATTTGATTCCTAGTGTTGATTTTGGGTAGCGTCAGATGTTCTCTAGCCATGAAAATTGGTGGAGAGGCTAAGGCACATGAGATATCCAATACCCAGAAAGGGTTTGGGATGATTCTAAATAGTTTGGGAGATATTAAAATAATTAATATTTTTAATGGAGTCCATATGTCTAAACATAGGGAAAATAAAATATTAATGTGAATGAATATAAAACTGTGTTAGAACGGTCCAAAATTCATGGATCAAGATAGATCTAATCTTAGCCATTGATTAGGGACTTAATCTCCACCGTATATTTGTCAATGAGAAAAGTATAAGAGGAGGCTTGAGGGTCACTTGGAGAACACATTGAGTTAATCAAGATTTCGACTCTCTGGGGTAGGCTTTGCTGAGGAATTTGAGAGAGTGATTAGAGTTGTAGCCGAGGGGCAGTGAATATAGGAGCAGAGAGGTATAGATAGTGTCAGTAGGATCAACGCAACAACCAGGAAAGGTGACACAGAGGGTAGAAGTCAGAACTGTCAGGAACAACCAGAACTGCCGAGAACTGTCGAAATAGCGGGAAAGCTGACATAGAGGGAAAAAGCCCTAAAACTGTCATGAACAATAGTAACTATCAGGAATTTCCAGAACAACTAGGAAAGCTGATGTAGAGGGTAGAATTAGAAACTTCCAGGAAAAGTTGGAACTGCCAGGAACTGCGGGAACTGCTAGGAAAGATGACACAAAGAGCAGAAGAGGTTGACATGATCCTTAGAGGCTAATGTTGGGGTTTTTTCTGGGGCATATTGGAGTTGAAGAAATTCCAGAGTGTTTATCTGGGGTTTCAGCTGGAGACTTTGTCTCTGAAGGAGAGGTACAATAGGTGAGATTATTCTCTGTTTGGTCAGCTAGATTTGGCATCTAGATTGTATTGAGAAACTGCATAATATTAAAACCCTCAGATAGCTGCACCAGTTTTCCCACTTTTGGTTTTTTTGGGGACATTGGTTGAAAAAAAACGATGTCACTTGTGTGCTTATTTTGTTTCCTTCAGTTGATAATCTATAATGTGTTGACCAAGTACTTGTATCTATTTCCAGTATTTACATGGTAAATAACTTGTTAATTAATAGAGAAAGTAGGTAGAAATAAATCAAAAAGTACATGAAGGGTTTCTAACGGGTTATACTTAAAAATTCCAATATGATATCAGAGGGTTGTTGTAGATCACAGGAAAACTGAGGACATCAGTCGAATAGAGTAGCAGTAGCAGAAACCAGTTGTCCTAAGTGATAGAGTTGATCCTTGCAGAAGGAGACAGAGGAAGGAGTGACGTAGAGGGACTATGTCATGATTCAAGGCCAGAGAAAGGTAGCACAGAGGCTAAGGGAAGCAGAATCAAGCTCATGTAGATCTGTGGAGAGGCTGAGAGGGCTAACGCAGTTGGTTGGGGGAGCTAATTTTCTAGTGTTGGAGTAGTGCATATCCAAGTGGCTCAATCCTTCAGTTACTGGGGTATAGGAGGCTGTGGGTAAGTTGCAGAGTGAAGCTAGTGGGGTACTGTAGTTAGAACAGTACCTAACAGGGTAAGAGAAAGGGGAGGGAGTTTCTACTGAGGCAAATTTTTAGCTAAGGAATCTAGATCAGTGGTGTAGTTGCACAGATGATCGTAGAGGGGCAACTTGATGGTTGGTAGAAGGATCTCAAGCAAGGAACCCAGGACTCATAGGGAGTCCAGAAGAGAACTTCCAAATGGGAAGTAGAGAGACTCAACAAGAGTCGAATCGAGAACTTCTAGACGGGAAGTGGAGAGACTCAACAGGAGTCAAACCGAGAACTTCTAGGCAAGAAGTAGAGAGACTTAGCAGGAGTCTAACAAAGAACTTCCAGACAGGAAGTAGACATAGCACGAGTCGAACAAAGAATTTCCAAACAAGAAGGAGAGTTAGTAGGAGTCGAACAAAGAACTTCCAAGTGGGAAGTAAAGAGATGGCCATGAATGGGCTGAGGGATCAAGACAGACTGGTTGAGGCATCCAACTTGGTCATCTCGAAAGTTAGGATCATTTTTGTTCTAAGGGGTCATAATATAATCAGAGCCGACATAAAATAATAATGTAAGTGCACAAAAATAAGAAAAGTGGGCTTCTATGGGGCACAACGATAACAATATGGGGACTGCATGGGAACAAAAATAACAATAATGAAGATACACTAATAATTATGAGGAAATACACTATTATTATAGGGACCTAACATGAACGCACTCGAAAAAAAAGTGCATGCAAAGTTGATCAAGACATGTACTCTTCTTGTGCGCACTCCCAGAGGTTGAAGAAGTGCGCCCTAATTGAGCATGCTCGTTCATGCTCAACCAATGTTCCCTCCATGGGTTCACTCCTTCATGAGAAGGCATGCACCCTTTCCAAATGCATGCATGAGCAAACCTTGTTGCATGTGGGCACACTCTTATAAAGGAAGAGCCCACTTAACTTCTTTAACTAATACTTCCATGTGACGATAAGTGGTGCTCATGCATGAATCAATTTTTCATGTTAACTTCCTTAAAGAAAATTAGTTAATCATTCTTCTTGTATAATTGTTCCATTTGATTTGAGCACATAGTTAGGAATTGAGAGTCTCTTCATCAACCAATGCAAAAAGGAAATTTTTCATGTTCAATGTTTTCATTCCTTTTCATCATTTCACTAGAATTATTTCTTTTCTTGTTGTGGATATTTTGCTTTTCAGTTTGTTTGTTGACAATTATGGTGAATATTAATGTTCCAAGTGTTATTTTATTGTCACATGAAAAAACTCTTCATATTATTGAAACCTTTCTTCTTCCACCATGAATGCGACAACAACAATAAAGCCTTGCAGATCTTTATTTTCCTCATTCTAGCATCAAATCTTACTGTTCAAAATTGTTTTTCACCTTCCAATAGGTAGAGCACTCTTCTTGAGCTTGAATATTATTAAGCCTAAAAAAATACACCCTACTTAATCGAGCTTCTCTCTAGAGTGCAGTTCTTCACAAAGAATAACTGCACCCTCTATAGGGCCATTATAGAATTTCTGAGGTCGAAAATGGGCCTCCTAAGGAAATTATAAAATAATAGAGGAAATAATAAAATAATATTAGATGAAACCATAAAATTTTAGAGGGAAACACTTCTTGGATGCATAATTTGATTCCTCATCCAAGGAGTACCCATGTTGCATACTTTCAATGGACCCTACTACATAAAAACTCATAAATACATGAAAAACATCATCGCAATACGGTTTTTCATGTATTTCTCATTTTTCGTGTAGAAAGGTCCATCAAAAGTATGCAACATGGGTAGCCTTTGAATGAGGAATTAAATTTTGCATCCAACGAGTACTCCTGCTCAAAATTTGAGTAAAACCTTTGCGAGATAAGTTGAAAATATGAGTTGAAAAAGTAGTTTTATTATTTTATTATTTTCTAATCATTTACTTCTTTACTCCAAAAATGGTAAATCATTCCCCATGGTTGACGTCACCATCTTGAATTGGATTGGTGCTTATAAATTTTATTTTGGTTGTACATTTTTCTTAGGAGGCCCATTTTAGACCTCAAAAGTCCCCTAATGATGAGTGCATCGTGAAGGCACAAAGAATTTTCATTCAGATTTTCTGCATGCAATAGTGTGCCCTCGTTTATATTTAGTGTATAGGTGCATTTTGTATGGCCAAAGCATTTTTTAACTCATTCCTTTATCACTTTGGAGTCGATAGTACACCCTCCATGTCTCCTTGAGTGCATGAGCTGATCAAAGATCTTTTACTTATGGATGCATCAGAATTACGTGAAACAACGCTTATTAACCATGGAACTTAAAAGCACATAAAATAATGCATAAATAACATGATAAGCAAGAAACAATGATAGAAAGATTTGATTTCAAAGTTCATCCAATTTGGACTATGTCTCCTGGCCCTACTCAATAGTCGGGAGGCCTTCTTTCATTAAGTGGCATAGAAAGATATAAAAGTACAAGAAACATTCAATTACAGTCCTTATATCTCCAAGCTAGATGAAGAATGGAGAGCCCAACTTCAAAAAAAAACAGTACCACCGAAATCCTAGCAAACAATCGTGCACAAACCCCTACCCAAACACCCAATTTGGACAATTGGGCTTCCTACACCTTCTCGAAACCTCCCTGCTACTCAAGGAGAGGACCCAACCTATTTCTAGGTGAGGTTACTATTGTACCCACTGATCTTCTAAATTTTTGTGCTAGTCTTTGCCTATTCCAACATGGATAGTCATTTATATAAGCTCATGGCTATTCTCCTCAATTCCCAGCCAGTTCTAAACAAACGACAAATTTTAGTAGGCAAGTTTTTTTTAAGACAAAGATTATCGGGTCCCATATAGTATGTGGAAACAAAACTTTCAAACGTGGCAAACTTCCTTAACCATGCATTTTAACCCAGTGGCTTTTACTATTGGCATTTCCCATTGGTGTTTCCAATCACCATACAGACCCAAGCCCTTGCAACACATGCCCTATGATAACCACAAATCCAATGGGCCATTAAGCACAATATTTAATATATTAGGTCTAGAAGCTCACATAACAAATAACAATTGGTGGGAAACAATGTTGGTAAAATATGTGACTGCTTCCCCTTTGCGAATTGCGAGTGCCATATGGTAAATCACAACCTGATTATGCGATTGTGATATATCGCATCACAACCTGGATTGCTCCAGGGCTGATTTTCTTTAAGCTTCAGCCTCTTCCTTCTACAATATGGGATATGTGGGACCAATGGTGGCCTCCCACCTTGCGCTTCCCCATTCGCTAAGAGTTTTTCCACATCACTTCGTCCTGCCACTTTTCCAACTCAAACTTGATCTTTGACTTGCTCTAACCTCTTCATATGAACTTAGACTTTAGTGTCGTTCACACCATTGGAATCAGGATCACAAGAAATTCGATCTAATGCTAAGTTTATAGAGTTTATGCCACTTTGATTTTGGAGCCTTCTTACCATGCCACTGGTACTTTTTAGAGATCCATGTGGACCAATCCTCCCCACTAAGAGATTTTGGAACGCGAAAAGCATTTTCAATCAATTGGCAAGTGAGGAAAATTTTCCCTCACTTTTTCTTTCTCCATCCTTTGAGCTTTACTAAGATGCATTCGTTTGAAGCACACATGAATGTACTCCACATCCCCCATCATGAAGTTATGGTTTTCCTGTCGAGTATGAGATCTTTGGGCAATTCTTCTAGATACTCTACTACAACATTGTCCACTATAGGAATCTGTGCAACTTCTTCAGTATCCATAATCAATGGAGGTTCATAAAGATTCAGGTGTTCAACATTCACTACTGAGTGCATTTGCAATCATATAAAAACCATACATGACACAAACAACCCCACACTTGCCAAGAGTTTATAATACACATTATCTTCGGTCAAGTTTTACATGATAGAAACCAATACCCAAACTACTCCTGGAAGGCCTTAAAAACATTACCATTGCATTTGTAGGTGATGGGAAACACATCATCAATTCTACATTTATTCGCAAAACTTGACTTACAAATGGGTCCATAACAAGCTACTACATCTAAAAAAATCGTATTTGACTTAATCAAGAAGACCAACATGAATGTGGTGGATTCGTTTGTTAAACATTTTCACTCGTTGGATTCTTTATTAATTCTTTCTTAGCATGGAGCATATGACACATGGCTCCATGATTTCCCACCTGATTGTAGTGACTACAATGATTCTTTCTCCTCCAAACTTTCTGGGTTGTCCTGGACCACTTTCCCCTAGTGTTCCTCTTATAAGCGTTCATAGAGCCCTCACTATCGCTGGAATGTGAGGAAGTGATCTTATCATCCATCGTTGGCTGGTTGCTAGTTGTTTTGGAGCATTCCTCAACTTCTTGCTTGACATACCCAAGTCTTACATGATGAGGCAATTCCTCACCTTTGATGGGGTTTATGATGCCTTAGCCATTAAAGTCGAGGTCCTTCCCCCCATACCCCATTCTCCTTAACAGTTTAGATCTGATACCTCTAGCATGTTTTTAAAAAGTAGTGAAATCATCATGTGGAATGGTAGATTAAAATGAAGAATCACTTTTACCTCAAGGTGGTTATGTTGTAGCTTTCCCAAGGCTTCGTCCTTAGCTTGCAACTAGAGTATAAAACATTGTTTCTCCTTTTCTACTTCATGTAGGAGTCTCCTTATCTTAACATTGTCTCCTTGAATTCTTTGATTGATGTCCTCAAGTTCTTGGAGCCATGCTGCATTGGGTGTCCCTTTCATATTTGGTACAACATCTATTGAAAATTTTGTTTCATCGTACAAATCGAAACCGAAATTGACACATCCTGTGATCCCAAGAGCTGTGATATTCCTTTCATCACCAGAACCTGACCATTGGTCAATTGGTCTACCTTGTCTAAATCCCACAATTGTGACCTTCTCACCTTCCTCTAATTTAGACTCATGATCTTGTTTCATGGTGGTAGTTGTCTTCTACCTCTTCTTTCTGTCATTCCTCTTAGGTCTCGACTCAGGGTGCAGTTTCCAGCAGTTCTCTTCATCGTGTCCCTCTTTCTCACAATGTGTACAAGAGGGCTTTGACCATCTTCTCTTGGTTGTTTTGGCTCTTCTTGGGTGGTCACTCTGTTCAAGCTGCATGGCCTTCACATTGGCCTCATTGACAGTAGCAGGCTCGAACAATAATATTGAATTCCTTATGTAACTATGTAAAGAACTGATATACATAGTTACAATCTCTGTTGAATCTAATGGAATGCTCAAATTCAATGCTTGTTTTCTAAATTCTTCGGTGAAGTTTTTCACACTTTTCCCCTAGCCTTTCCTTCGGTGTTTCCATTAAATTAATTCTTTTTTTTTTATATCATTAGGGGTAAAATTGGTTCTTCAATGCAAAAACAAAATTTGACAATGAGGAGAGAAGGTTACCCACATTTTCTCTACCTTGCAATATGCTCCCCACGAAAGAAGAGTGGTGCCACTTAGTCGAAGGGATGCCAACCAGATATTTGCCTCATCTTCCTTAATTTGTTGAATCCAATTGTTGAGATTTTCTGCATTACATCTCCAACATACGTAGGAAAGTCAAAATTTACATCTAGTTTAAGGAACCATTCCTTAGATGTATCTCTATGACATCTACGAGAATGATGAGAAGAAGAAGCGGAACTATCACTAAAAGATGGAGAGGGAGGGGGATATTCTCCACCACCTTCATTATTTTCTGATATATTATCATCAACATCTTGCATCTCATGCCCAAGTGCCTTCTCATACTCTAAAAACAGCTTGTCCACTTTTGCTACAATATTGTAGAATACCTTATCGAAATTATATTCCTCTTCCCGACGAGCTTCTTCATTTTCCATTTTCTTCTTTGTTTTTCATGTCCTGCTTCAGGATCAAATGACTTAAGTGTTCATTCTCCTTTTCACAACTTGTTCTGTGTTAGCATATATGCATGCAATTAGCATCAACAAAGACCATATTTGATACCAAACTTGATCCGAGATTTTTTACCTATGGATGTATCAAAAATACTTGAAAGGGAGCTTATTAACAATGGAACTTAAAAGCACATAAAAGAATGCAGAAATAACATGATAAGCAAGAAACTATGACACAAATATTTGATTATGGAGTTCGTCCAATTCAAACTACATCTTCAGGCCCTGCCCAATAGTGCAGAGGCCTTCTTTCATTAAGTGGAAAAAAAAGAGATAAAAGTACAAGAAACATTCAATGACAATCCTTATACCTCCAATCTGGAAGATGGATGAAGAATGGAGATCCCAGCTTTAGAAAGAGACAATACCACCGAGATCTTGGCAAACAACCGTGCACAAACGCCTATCTGAACATCCAATTTGGATAATCGAGCTTCTTGCACCTTCTCGGAACCTCTATGTTTCTCAAGAGCGTCACAATCACTAAACAGGTGAAGGGAAAAGGTTGTATACACATAGAAATAAGTGTTATGATAATACGAATAAATATTTTGGTATCATAATTTATGATATGGACAAAAAAAAACACTGCTACCATATTTTCTCCACACACCAAAAACAATACTGAAGGAAATTTGTATTCTTTTTCACTTGGTCGATTGTATGGTCTTTAATGGGAAAATGTGGACAAGGGTTTACTTCAGAAACCCAAATATTCATAATGGTGTGAATATGACCATAACCATAATCCTTGATGTTCTTTCACATTGATCTTGTAATCTTCCTAAAGTTTTGTATTTGCAATTAGACAACACGAGTGATGAAAATAAAAATCAAATTACTTTTTGTTATCTAAACATGCTTGTTGAATTGGGAATTTTTCAAAATTTAAAGGTTGGTTTCCTTCTTGTTGGACACATTCATAATCCTATTGATGAGATGTTCAATCATTTTTCATTAACATTAAGGAGGAGGGATCTTGGGATTCTGTCATCATTAATTGAATGTACTAGGAAATCATACATTCCAAAGCTTATTTTTCACCCATTGGAAGAAACTATTGACATGTGAAGGTTTATTCTAGGATCAAATGGTGAGGATAAATTCACTGAAAAAATTAATAACATTAGCTTCCAACATCAATTTCATATCAAACAAATTCATCGGAAAACAATTATACAGGGCAAGAAGTATTCAACTACTCCAGAATGGGGGTTGTCATCACATTTAGCATTTTTGAAGTTAATTCTAGATCATCCAATATTTGCATCAAATATATTTTTATTACAATTAGTTGTTGAAATCCATAATTCTCTAAGGTATAAGAGAAATATAATTTGTTCTGTATGTTTGGAAGAAATTGAAAATTCTATTAGAGATATATATGAGTACTTTGATGTTACTAATTTCAAGATAAAGAAATGAAGATATACTTTTGAAGACTCAATTTATTTGGACACAAAATATACCAAATGAAAATGATGAAAGAGACATTGTTGAAAAGATACAATCTCAATATATTATTAATTCTTCATAGGTAGAGGAAAGAGAAATGTATAATTGTTCTACAATATCATGTGCACAATGTGAAACCATAAGAGGCCATTAGAAGGGTTTTGTGCATGGATGTTAAGGAGGGTTGCATGACTACAATGTTAGCATATAGATATCCATATAGCTATCCATTATGGGCTGCCAAGGCTATAAAGGTCATTAAAGAGAATGAAAATGTTGCATGTGTTAAAGTACATTGCTACACCACAAATACACACCCATTGAATGATGTGTACATGTTAGAGATGGTAGTTGATAAAAAAATTTGGTAGAAAGAGAAAAATAAAGGGTACACATATAAATTGTTTCTGCACATACCTCTTAAAATTGGAGGATTCTGACATACTTGTTTATGGATTTAATTTAACAAAGAAAGGAATTCCTCACTCTAGGACCGTAGAGATTTTGAAGAGGTTGCTACGAGAATAAATAGTGTTAAGATGGGAGTCTGCTAAACCCAACCATAGACATAAAATATTTTTGAAACTTGAAATGGTGGGCATGCATGTTCACTCAAATGAGGCACTAGTTGATGAAACAGAGGAATATGAGCCATATTCATCTGCATCCAATCAGTCATCTAAAGATGTCGTAGATTTTCATGGTGTGCCAAAACTTATGAGTGCTTTTGAAAAATTGTCTAAGACATTTTACGTAAATTATATTTTCATGGTAACTTCAAATAAATCTTTTAACTTCCATATGATATTACATGAATTTATGATTCATTTCTATGTTTGTTGAATTATATGTTTTAATTATAAATAATTCATTTGTTTATAATATCCACAATGCAACAATAACTTAGAAAAAAATTTATGTTTTACTTTCCATGATATTATTTATTATCATCATTGATATACTACAGTTAAAAAATGTTGCAATATTAATGCCTTGCTAAAAGGGGATACTTCATTTTGATGATTGATTTTTATGTTTTTGTTCCAATGACATAAGTTGTCCTAGGCTAAGATTTGAAAACTGCTATACTTTTAGCCTGTAACACAAAAAAATCTTTGAATAATAACTATTTCATTCAAGAGTTATTCTTTAAAGTGTTTTTATTCATATAATCTGTCCATAATGTCATGGTTGAAATATGTTGAAAACGTAAGGATTTTTATTCCATGGTTGACAATTTGCCAAAATTTTAATTTTTTTTCTGAGTTATGATATTTTATTATTAATCCTATGGTTGAAAAAAGTTATAATTTTAGGGTTTTTTAGAGTCATGATATTTTATCTTTAACGACATGAATGAAAATTGTTGTAATTTTAAGGCTTTTCTAAGACATGATATTTTATTGATGCAGGAGGAAAACCACCCCAAGCCAAAACTGAAATTCGTGAACCTTCCAGAATGTTAGTGTCACATCAGGATAAGATTCCCTCCGATCTAATTGAGTTTGTTTGTAATTTTTTTAATGTTACATAGACTTTGAGGGATGCGAGTGATCTTAAAATAGATTGGATTTCAAAAGATCTGATCCTTAAAAAAATTGTAGGAGATAATATAATTGTAAGTGTGCATGCTTAGAGAGGAGGAAGCAATGTAGACGTAAGGTTGTGAGTGTGACTCATTCATGAGGCCTTAGCATGTAATTAGGTTATGAATATAAATGAATTCGTGTTTATATCTGGATGAGTTGATGATTTGTTTTGTTGTATTTTCAGTAAATGAATCATTTGTTCACACAAGGGTAAAGCGTGAAGTTCCTATGAACTTCATGTAGAAAGAGTATGGACGAAACATATTTATTTAAATGTTAATTCCATTAGCATACACATGTATTTCGTGGGACTATCTTGTACGCTTTATGCATAACACATTTGTGAGAGGTGATCAACAATGCATTGTTGGTTTGGGAGGAAATCATGATTAAAGGGAAATCAAACTAGGTCTTGAAGTCTACCATCACATATCATGTTTGGGTAAAGGATTATTGGATTCCCATATGCTGATTTTCTACAAATCTCTAAATCTGAGATTTGTGATCAGAGTGAACGTTGCATATTTTTGTTTCTGCAGCTTAACCTCGAAATATGAACCAACTATTGAGTTCTTGTTCTGGAAATCCATTTCCAGTTTCACTGCATAATGAAAAATTTCATCCAAACGTGGACCCATAACCCACAAGTCCACATGTTTGAGGGAGGATGCAACTTTTCTACATCAAAGTGGTGTCAGAGCATAAGAACATTCTGCGGAAGGAGGTACAAATTTAAAAGGGTATGGTCTTTATATTTTTGCACAGGTAGTAGCAAAGGAAGGTGAGAAGATTGAAATAGCCTAAGAGCAAGGAGTGCTCAAGAGAAGCTGAGAACAACTTCCAACTATGGTAGGGTAGAAGTTGTTGAGGCAGCTCCCCAGTTGTGACTGTGGGTATATTTGTCTTAGAGATAACAATTCCAGCAAAAGAAGTATTGGGTAGAATTGTTAGTTAGTAAGAGGTTCGAGGAGAGAACTATAGAGCTTGCCAAAAGACCAAGTCCAAATGAGAGCTTGGTGAGGTAAGTGGAAGCAGGGAGGACTTGCTGTTGTAGAGGCTAATTGCATCTCACAAGCTAAGCTGTTATGAAGGGTAGAAGCATGTGACTAGGAGTTCATAATTTTTTTTACCTCAGGAGTTTGATGCAGGAGAAAAACCACCCCAAGTCAAAACTAAAATTCGTGAACATTCCAGAATGTTAGTGTGGCATGAGGACAAGATTGACTCTCATTTGATTGAGTTTGTTTGTAATTTTTTTAATGTTACACAGATTTTGAGGGATGCGAGTGATCTTAAAATAGATCATATCTCAAAAGATTTGATCCTTAAAAAAATTATAGGAGATACTATATATTGTAAATGTGCGTGCTTCGAGAGGAGGAAGAAATGTGGCTGTAAGGTTGTGAGTGTGATTCAGGTGTGAGGCCTTAGCCTGTTATTAGTTTATGAATATAAATGAATTCGTGTTAATATCTGGATGAGTTCATGATTTTCTTTGTTGCATTTTCAGTAAATGAATCATTTGTTCATGCAAGGGCAAAGGGAAAAGTTCCTATGAATTTCATGTAGACAAAGTATGGAAGAAACATATTTATTTAAATGTGAATTCCATTAGCTTGCACACGTATTTCATAGGACTGTCTCGTACACTTTATGCATAACACATTTGTGAGAGGTGATCAACAATGCATTGTTGGTTTGGGAGGAAATCTTGATTAAAGGGAAATTGAACTAGGTCTTGAAGTCTACGATCACATATAGTGTTTGGGTAAAGGATTATTGGATTGCCATATGCCAATTTGCTATGAGTCTCTAAATCTGAGATTTTCAATCAGAGTGAACATTGTGTAGTTTTGTTTTTGCAGCTTAACCTCGGAATCTAAACCAGCTATTGAGTTCCTATTCTAGCAATCCATTTCCAGTTTCACTGCATAATGAACAATTTCATCCAAACATGAACCAATAACCCACAAGTTCGCGTGTTTGAGGAAGGATGCAGCTTTGCTGCGTCATTTATCTTTAACCTCATGAGCCAAAATTGTTGGAATTTTAAGGTCTTGGGAAACCCTAATATTTTATCTTTAACATCATTACTAAAAAATGTTGAAATTGTACCAAAAAAAATGTTATTCTCGCATCAACACTTTTTGTTTTT
>APFE030208137.1:0-12052 GCA_000404065.3 Pinus taeda
TGGAGTATTCTCCTTCCTTAAGGAGTGAATGTATGGTGTTGCCCTACCTTAAGGGTTTGATCAATAAATAATCATTTCATATTATTTCTGGGTTTATTTGCATTGTCTTATATTTTCATATCAGATCTATAATATTCTTGGGTTAGATCTACAACAATATATGCTGGTTTCCTTAAGAACAATTGCATGCACACGCGAGTTCCCTTCACTAAAGTGGCGTATATAAATCTGATTATCGAAATGAAAAAATTATTGATTTGTAAATACTAATTCACCCCCCGTCTCAGTATTATTTCCAACAAACCAAAGAAAAAATTCAGATCCATGGAGAAGGGAGCAATGAGGTAAATGAACAATCAGCCTCAAACATCTTAAAGTAGGAGATCTTTGAATTAGAATCGTTGAACTAGTATCTTAAGAATGAGAATCCAACATTGAAGACACAAAGTGAGATTCAAATTGGAAAAAGTGACAATCTCATCCTTCATCTGAGCTTGTGGTATAAGAAAAAGAAAAAGCTGAAGAAGGAAAACAAAATTACGCAAAGAGAGATTATCAATTTGAAATACAAAATTCTCACAAGAAAACCTAGAATCCTAATAATTGACAAAAAGAAGAAAATAGTGAAACTTGGAGGTGATAAGCAGGAGGCACAAGTGACTAAAAAGGAAGAAGTGTATGAGGAAATAAAAAATCTCCAGTCTAGGGGAATGTAGAGTCCAAAGATTATCTTACCATGACATTCCTTTTTGCCTAATATTCCTGTCTTTTCCTATATATTTACCACCTAAATAAAGCCATATCCACTAGGTTTTGATGAAGGTATGCAATAATATGTATTCTTATTCATGTTTGACTTTATACCCTATTGTTTTATTAAAGAATGAAATTGGTTACCGAATCGGTCTATTTCCGCAGCTAATCGCAATTTCTGTAGCTGTCTCCATTGTTTGCAAGGTTCATAAGCTCCAGGTCAACAAAGAAGGATGCAAATGGATAGAGAATGGTTTCCTCGTGGATCCCTTCCTATCCCCTTGAAATTTTTCATTAATATAAGCTCAGGAGATCACAGTCAAACCCCAAGTCAATTGCATGACTGTCGCCAAAAAATAATCCGAGTTCCATCAAAATCTTATCAAATTTCTTTCGAAATAGCAAATCGAAGGTTTAGCGATATAGTTTAGCTAGTATAAAGATATTATGCTTAAATTACTCATGTTGTTATGCTAGAGACCTGTTCTAAAAATTATGGCCGCACTGTGAATTGGTGTGTGTCAGATGATGTAATTTTGAAACAATTTGTGAATTTCGTTTTCTAGCAATAGAATTGGTTTTGTGTGTATGCGTTGTGTCGATTGGATACTATGAACTGATATGTGGAGTTCTGCTAGGAACAGTGACAGGTCTTAACCAATTTCAATTCAATTTCTTTTCATTCCTTGAATACTTTGTTTTCTGTGGAAATGTAGCATAATGAATTCGCCAATGAATCGTTATTTTCATAAGTATTTTCATTTGCTTCATACCTCGTTTAGTCTATTATTTGAGTTGCTTTATACCTGGTACATCATGGTTACTTCATTTGCTTATTATTTAGCATAGTTCAAGTGTGTTTACTTCATATCATAGATGTTGTTTGAAATATATTGCTTGAATGAAAATTGAATAAGTAAAAGTGTGAGAGTTTTCTCCTAAACAATTGAGTTCAGACAATATTTCTTCAAAAATTAATAGAATAGATTTCTTTTTGCACTTAGTGAATTAGAAGCTGCAGCATAAAGATTCAAAACCAAAAATCCCAAAACAATCTACTACAAGTAGGATCACTCTCATATCATCCATAAACTAATTAAATAGAGAATAACTCTTAAGAAATTAGTTGACAACTTTAAGGATTGCAACACTAATATAATTAAAAAACACCACCTCCATATTCATCTTAAGTTTAGATCCTAACAAATACATAACAACATATAGAATAACTTCTAGCACATATTGTGCACCTATTACCTGCCCTAGTTTATAATTTATGATTGACAATTTAAAGACCTTAAATTGGCTAAACACATTGAAAGGAACATAATGAAAAATCAGGCTGGTAGTCCTGATTTTGGGATCCAAGGGATAATCTCTATGTATAAATGTTTTATGTGTCATGATTTCACATTGTTTTTTTCTGTGTTTTAGAATTCATATGCAGGTAATTTCTGTACGGGGTTAAAACCTACATTTGGTATCAGAGTTGTTTTGGCTTCAAGGGGATGCGTTTTTTGCTGAGAGGTTTCGCTCAGTCCTATGGTAGACCTTGTTCAGTGGGAGATCTGTGGGATCGATTCTAATGGTGAAAGAAGATGGCGAGCAGTGGAAAGGTAGAGATCGAGAAATTTAATGGTCATAGTTTTGAATTGCGGAAACTCAAAATGGATGATCTATTGGTGGATAAAGATCAGTGGATTGCAGTAGATCCGAGTACTAAACCAACATGATTGTCCGATGAAGAATGAAAGAAGTTGGATCAGAAGGCAAAGAGAACAATATGATTGTGTGTCTCAGATTCACTATTATTGAATGTATCAGGGGAAGCTACGATGAAAGCTTTGTGGAACAAGTTAGGGACTTGTACCAATATAAGTCTTTGGTCAATAAACTGTCTCTACGAAAAAAGTTGTATAACCTGAGGATGAAAGATGGAGACTCGATGATAGAGCATATGAACGCATATAATACTGTGGTAATTCAATTATTATCTATTGATATTAAAATTTTAGATGGATATAAGTGCATCAATTTGTTGTGTTCTCTACCAGATTCATGGAATAGTCTGGTTATTGCAATAGGTAGCAATGAAACTTCCTTGCAGTTTGATGAAATAGTCTCATCCTTACTAACGGAGGATATGAGATGAAAAAATATGGAGAGCCAGAATGGTGATGCCTTGTCTGTATGAGGAAGGTCCAAGAACAAAAACAAAAATAAGTCATCGAGTGGGAGATCTAAATATTCGGGAAAACCTGTAAAGGTGTGTTGGAGATGCGGAAAGGAAGGGCACTACAAAAGGGACTATAAATCTAAAGCTCTTGAAAAAGGAAAGGGATATGATGATGCTCCTTATGCAGAGGAGAAAACCACCTTAGATGAAGGTGGGGATGTGTAATTTTCTTCTTCAAGCACACATTTAGATCATGAGGCATGGTTGATTGACTCAAATGCATCTTTTCATTTCACTCCCATAGAGAGTGGTTCTGCGAGTATGAGAAATATGATGGTCATCATGTCTTCTTGGGGGATGATAGGAAGGATAAAATCATTGGTCGTGGAAAAGTTAAGTTGTATTTTCAAGGTGGAAGGATTAGAACACTTCCAGGTGTTCTGCATATTCCTGCATTGGCCAGAAATCTAATTTTTGTAAGCAAACTGGATGATGCAGGTGTAAAAACAATGTTTGAGAAGGATACCTGCAAGATGATTTAGGGAAAACTAGTTTTGATGCGGGGAATTCGGATTGGAACTATATATAAGCTGCAAGGTAGCACTGTTGTTGATGCGTGCAATAGTTCTATGGTTTCTAAAAGTGGAGCATAAAATCTAGTGGTCTCTGGAGAAAAGACCATGCTATGTCATCAAAGGCTTAGAAATGTTGGAGAGAAGGGCCTTCGAATACTTCATGGTAAAGGTATGGTAGAAGATATGACTAATAGCTCTCTAGTTTTTGATTTCTATGAAAATTGTGTATATGGGAAGCAGAATTAGGTAAGTTTCCCCTCTGGTGGTAAGAGGATGAAACATATATTAGTGCTTCTGAATAGTGATGTGTTTGGACCTACGAAGGTTCCATCACTAGGTAATTCTGTGTACTATGTACCTTTTATAGATGATTTCTTAAGGAATACATGGATATATTTCCTTAAGAAGAAATTTGAAGTCTTTGACAGGTTTAAAGAATTTAAGGCTCTGATAGAAAACCAAACAGATAAGAAGATAAAGGTGTTGAGGATAGATAACGGTGGAGAGTTTTGTGAGAAGGAATTTGAATAATTTTGTAATAAGTGTGGTATAGCATGATAGAAGAATACTCCATACACACTTGAGCAAAATGGAGTTGCAGAAAGAATGAACAATACATTGATGGAAAGGACAAGAAGCATGCTCTGTGGTGCCAGGTTAGAACAAGAATTCTGGGCAGAGGCGATAGAGATTGCATGTTACCTGGTCAACAGATCACCTTCATCAACTTTGGAGGATAAGAATCCACAAGAGGTATGGATTGGTGAAACCCTCTCTTTCACATCTGAGGGTATTTGGATGTGATGCATATGTACATGTTCCAAAGGAGAAAAGAAAAAAGTTGGATAGTAAATCTGAAAAGTGCATCTTTATTGGGTATAAGGATGGTTTAAAGGGTTATAAAATTCAGAACTTAGTAATAAGGAAGGTTGTGTATAGCCAAGATGTGGTGTTCATAGAGGTGAAATATGTTATTAAACATGAAGTCCCATCAAAGGAACCTGAGAAGATATAGTGTGAGCTAAAGGAGGAAGAATCAAACTCTACGACAGAAGAGGAATCAGAAGATGAAGAGCCACAAACTCCAGTTGTGAGAAGATCAGTTAAAAAACGAAGGTAGCCAGAAAGGTATAGTCCATCTGCTTTCTATTCAATTTTTGCTTTATCTATTATTGATGATGATCCTAGCACTGTGAAGGAAGCAGTAGATTTAGAGAATGGAAAACTCTGGAAAGAGGCCATGGTTGATGAAATGACATCTTTGTACAAAAATGAGGCTTTTGATCTATTGGAGTTGCTGGCTAGAAGGAAATCCATTGGCAGCAAATGGGTGTTCAAGAAGAAGACAAATGCAGAAGGAAAGGTGGAGAAATACAAAGCTCGATTAGTAGAAAAAGGTTATTCCCAGGTGTCAGGAATTGATTTTGGTGATTTTGTTTCTCCTATTGCCAAGGTATCTTCTATTAGATTAATTTTATTAGTTGCAGCTGATTTTGATTTTGAGGTATAACAAATGGTTGTGAAGACAACATTTCTTCACGGGGATCTGGAAGAAGAGATCTACATGAAGCAAACTGAAGTCTTTGTGGTGAAGGGTAAGAAAGAACTGGTATGCAAGTTAAATAAGTCTTTGTATGGGTTAAAACAGTCACCAAGAATGTGGTATAAAAAATTTGATACATTTATAAAGGGACTTGGCTTCACCAGAAGCAAAGCAGATCACTGTGTGTATTTTAAATTAATTGATGACCGTGTTATTTATCTCATCTTGTATGTGGATGATATGTTGCTAGTTGGCAATGACAAAGAAATTATCCAAGATTTGAAGACCCAATTGTCCTCCAAATTTGACAGGAAAGATCTTGGTGCTGCAAACTATATTTTGGGCATGGAAATTAAAAGAGGCCAGGCAAAGAGGAAGCTCTGGTTAAACTAGAGGAAGTATGTCAAGACAATACTAAAAAGGTTTAATATGTAGGATAGTAAACCAGTGAAGGTTCCTATTCCTGTATGTGTGACGTTATTTGCTAAACAATGTCCCAAGACATAAGAAGAGGAAGAGGACATGTCCCATGTTCCATATGCAATTGCAGTTGGTAGCCTATTTTATGCGATGCTCTGTAGTAGACCAGACATTGCACATGCAATGGGAGAATTGAGCAGGTTTATGTCAAAAATAGGGAAGGAGCACTGGACAATAGTGAAGTGGGTTTTTAGGTATTTGCGTGGCACTAGTGATTATGGTTTGTGCTACCAAGGAAGACCAGGATTGGACAGAGTGTTGGATATACATGGCTTTGTTGATGCATACTGGGTGTTATAGCTCCAAATCTCACTCTTGAGGTTTTTGATGATGCACTCATGGCCTAGGGAAACCCCTCCTTCCAGACCTGGTCCCAAATTTAAAAAACAATGTTTTATTCCCTATACACGACATTGCCCTGAGCTAAACACGTGCATACGTGGGTCTGTGTATACCCAACCCACGTATATGTATAAAAACACTTAAAAAAATAAATCTCCTTAATTTCGTGAGGAGATCACGGGTTTTACTTGTTGATTACTTGTTAGTGCCCGTGGCCCAACTGTTCCCAACGAATTCCCAACTAAAAAACTACTTTGCGAGAAGTATAAAAAGGCTTCTATGGGAAGGTCAAAGGGAGGAGAGAAGAGAGAGAAATATTACTATGCTGAGATTTCCCTGACCAGGTCTGAAGATCCTTGTGCCTCCTGCACTTCGCCCATTCTACAGGAAACCCTTGTTTCCTTGTGTGCGTTTGATGATTTCATACTACTTGAGAGATCATGGAGTAAGTCATGGAAGGAGTTTGTTAAAGGCTTGAGACTAGACGAATTTGGGAGATGGTTTCGTTTGGAGCCTGCAAAAGGATGAATCAGGTGAAATTATTCCTTTTCTATACTTTATTTGTCTATAATAAAAGAAACACATGCCTTTGTTCCTGATATAGATCTTCTTCATGTTATGATATTCATATTATGATTCATATGTGAACGATTGTTTAATTGCATAACTAACTACCTTTCCTTATAATATGAAGATGGTTTCTTTATGATGTGTAGTCCATATATTGTTGTAGTTTTTTGAATTGATTGTTTTGCAGGTCAAAGGAGCAAAGGAAGTCCAAGAAGGGTTTGGACCCTAGAAGGCTCTTCTCAAATGTAGGACCTCAGGTACGCCCCCTATTGTAGAGTTTGCTTATAGTAGCATTATGATTGCATGGAATGTGTGTTTCTTTGCATAGATAACCTTCAGTCTGCTAGGGTATTCACCCAAGACCCTAGGGGAGTTTATCCCACAACAGAATTGGTGACTCCACTGGGGACAACATTATTGTTGTTCCTAGTTTGGGTGTATTCAAGCCAATCAGGGCTCAGCTGTCTGTTTATCTTATGTTACTGTGTAGTCAGTGCCTGAATTGTGAGCTTGATCAGTTTTTTCCAGACTTTTTTTTGTTTTTCTTGGAAGCTTTTTTATATGTTGGTTTCTCTGTTTACAGAAGCGTATATACACATCTTTCCTTAAGTGAACCTGTGTATACACATGTTTCTTTAAGCCTTGTCGCGTATACACGCATCTGTGTGCAAACACAGTCACGTATATATTTAATTTTCAAGATTTTTAAAATTTGTTTGTTTCTGGAAGATAGTATGCTGGTCTAATTCAGTTTGGAACAATCATTGTTTTGTCACAGTCTTTAGTTTTACAACAAGCATCTTGTTTCGAATTCTCTCTGATTGTGAAAAGGTTGGTCTTGTTCGTTTTTCTTGCAAACCTCATTTATTTTTGCTTAAGCACACAAGGTTTCTTGCAAGGAATCTTGGCTACTCTGTGTATTCAGGGCAGAAAGATTGATTTCGATCTTTGTGTTGAGTTTTGTTTTAATGACTTTTTGGTTTGCATGTTTGAACTATTTTTATGACCATATGCTTTTCTTGCTTTCTGAAAGTCGTTTGTTCACGATTTCTTGAAAGTTGTCTTTTCAATCTTTTGTTTTTCATTGCCAAGCTCGTCTCGCGGCTTGTTGATTGTTAAAAGCATTTCAAAGCACCTTCTTTGTTGAGTTCCCACTTCTTTTGTGGCGCAAACTCACATAGTGCTTCATTGCCTATTTTTCAGTCATCAAGTTTTAGTCTTGTTAGAGCATTTTTGAAAAGTCGTTTTTGAGTTGCTTTTGAAGGAAACTTCTTGAAACTTTGTTTTGCTTTCTTGAACTTTGTTTTGATTGAATTTTCCTTTTTGTTGAGTGAAAGTGCCTATTTGTCTATCTTCATCTTGCTTTTAGTGCTTAGACGAAATAAGCAACAAAAACTTATATTCCATCTAAACATTTAAGTGGCAAATCTAAAATCGATAAGCAAGCAACTTTCATCTTTTGATTTAAGAGTAATTTTGAATTTTGCATCGGCATATACTTGTTGCACTAGGAATAGTTTGTGCATATTTCTAGGCATTTATAGTTTTGTTAGCTTCTGTGAGAGTGAAGTTCGAAGAAAAGAAAAGAAAAAGTTGTAGCTTTATTTGAAGTTCCTCTGAACCCTATAGAAATTTCTTTTCATCGAAAAACAAAAACAAGTGCATTTACATGTAGTTTGGTTTTTATTAATTTCTTTTGCATCAAAACACCACCAGTTTCACCTCCGTTATCCCTTGACTTAAATAACAGCCCATTAAATTCAAGTGCTAATTTAAAATATACTAGAACTTTATATTTGTCGATTTAGATACATCAACAAGTTTTAGGATGTTTTAGGGCATTGGATTAGGTGTGTGGAGAGTTAACTCTCCAAGGCCATTTTAAACTGTCAAAGGTAGGAGTCTGAATAGTGAGTGAAAATCCAATAGCGTTAGGAAGACCAGGAAAGCTCCAGATCTGGGAGTTAGGCACAAGGATCTGTACATACAGGGAAGAGAGATACCGCCTCTCCTACTTGTCTGAACTTACCTCACGACTGTGCCGCCTGGCTTCTGATACGAGTTGGTAACCTTAGTTTATACTCCTAGGGATCTACACAAGTGGTTGCGGAGGGGAATCCCGTGGCACCTGAGGTCGACGTTGTATCACTCTCAACAGTACTACTGGAGGGAACCCTTGCAAATCTTGGGCGCTTGCACTAGTGTAGGTTGTTGTTAGGAGGTCAGCATAACTTCCTCTGTTACCTTTGCTGATAGGACTGGGCTGTCATTATCCCAGACTATCTTTGGAAGGCCCCTTACTTCACTTTCTCGTATTTTGGTGTCCACTCCTAATCACCCGGAGCGGAAATACTTGGAAGTTGTTTGACTGACTGATATCTTTAGGGACTTTATAGTGTGTTCTTTGTGCTCCTAGTTGGCCTAGCTTTCAATTTTTTGAGTCTTTAGTTAGATCTTAACAAAAGATTGAAAGGGGCTGACCGATCGCTTAGACGGTCTTGAAGACTTCGTGGTATTTTCACCACCAAGTTCAAAGCCTTCACCTAGAAGGCGCAAAGGTAATACTGCCGGTGGGTTTCATCCAGTGGCAGCTCATGCATCAAGGATTGATCCTCCCCTCGGGGGCATCAGTGCTCAAGATAGACCTAGTACTTCCACAGGACAAGAGAGAAATACTCCTGTAATTTCTCGAGTTCTATTTCTGACGCAAGATAACATAGAGGTAGAAGAACTCTCAGAGTCGTTAGCAGCTCCGAATTCTCCCCTACCTCCTAGTCATCTGGAAGTATTACAATACGTTGGGTCTCCAACGCATCGACCGTCAAGTCCAGGTCATATAACGCACTTACCATCGATGACCACTACTGGAAGCATGGCTTCTATTACAAGTGCTATGACTCTGCAGACTCCAATATCTGTACAAGGGGGAGGAACTATTTCCATCCCCTCCACTTCTTTATTCGGGTCTTTTGCTAGCACATCTTTAGTTGGGACTACCTCCATTCCTTCTATGAGTGGAAACTCCCAAACCAATGCTTTTAGTTCTGGATTTTTCCCATTTGGCACCCATTCACAGGGTATTCTATCAGTTCTGTTTAGTGCCGCCACATCCATGATGGGTGGATCTGCTTCATTCCAGGGTCTTCCTTTTGGAAGTGGTCATATACCACTTTCCAACCCGAATATTGTATCTATGCCTTTCTCTCCTCTAGGACAAGGTAGCAATCCTTTTCAAGGTTGGGCTAACCCTGTGGTTAGTAGTATGGGAACTTGGAATTCGTTTCTTGGCCAACAAGGGAATAGGTTGTACTCCACATCTAGTTCATTCCGAAGTATTCCTCCCCTAGCCTCTGCTTGGGATCCTTATTAGGGGTTTTCTGCTCCTTATAATCCTTTAGGAGGAAGCTTTGCCGACTATGGAGGTTTTAAGGTCGGAGTTGGTCAAACTCCAAGTTATGCTGGATCACAAGGCATGCCTTTTGGTTCAGCTAGTTCTGTAGGTTACTTCAAGCAGCCTGGTGCCTTCCAAAATCTAGGCCCATCTTTTCAGAACTTTTGGAGTTCCGCTCAGTCTAGGTGGAACTCCCAAGGTCCTCCTAGGCTTCCGTTTATGGAAACTTTGAACTTGCCAGACCTCACAAAGTTAACAAACGATCCAATCAAATATAATATGTCCTGGCCTCCAGTCCCAACCAAACTCCCTTCGGACATTCCAAAATTCAAAGGGAAGAATGGTGAGGACCCGGGCGACCATGTGACCACATTCCATTTGTGGTGCTCGTTGAACTCCCTTATTGATGATTCAATTAGTTTGAGACTTTTTCAGCGCACCTTGACTGGTAATGCGGCCAAATGGTATATAGAGTTGCCAGGCGGCAACTTTACATCTTTTTCCAACTTAGGTAATATTTTCTTAAATCATTTCCAGTTACCCATCCGTTATGATGCCGGAACTGAACTTCTGGCCAATTTTCGTCAGGACACGACAACTCACATTTCTGACCATATTCAGGAAGGGAGATGGAGAAAGAGTCTCATTAAAGCCGAAATCCCTTCGGAGTACCGTCTCGAATGGTTTTTGAAATCTTTACAACCTGAGATCTCTAAGGATGTCTCGATGTCCAGAGTTTACTTCGAGGAGCAAGATATTTTTAGGGCCCAACAATTAGAATTGATCTACTCTCAGTCTGGGATCCTACAAAAATACTTGCTAGATGCTCCTGGGTCAAAGGTTGACATAGCAAAGTTGAAGCAAGGTCCCCATGGGGATGGTATCGTTGGATCGGTAGACATGAATGCGTTGAACTTGTTGAGCCAATTGCAGCAGTTGTCATTGCAAACTGCTTCAAACAACCAAGTAACATCGTCTACTACTTCGTCTTCCCAACCCTCTTCCATTAATGTCATCCAATCTGATAACCCCAAAGGAAATTAACATTCCAATGGGAAAAATAAAGGACGAGGTAAGAAAAAGAATTAGGATGGGAAGGCTAACACAAATAAATCCGACAATAATGTTGGTGGGGGTAGAGATGAGTCTAAAAAGAAAGTCAAGTTTCCATGCAAGTTGTGTAGTGGAGACCATT
This sequence comes from Pinus taeda, assembly GCA_000404065.3. Lineage (NCBI taxonomy): Eukaryota > Viridiplantae > Streptophyta > Pinopsida > Pinales > Pinaceae > Pinus > Pinus taeda. The sequence continues at coordinate 11,026 of APFE030208137.1, forward strand.
TAACTCATCTCTGCCCAAAGATTCAGGACACTCAGTGCTTTTTAGGGCAATAAGGGGCTTCTAGTTCTCAAGCTGTGTTAACCAACCCTTTTCCCCAAGGGCAGCAATTGCTTGCTGGCGAGAGTTCAACTCCTGGTACCTCCTCAGGGGGCAACCAGGAAGGGGAAAATCATCGAATGTTTTCATGATGGGTTCTAATATACATGTGGCTACACAGTCACATGATTACGATGAAGCCGAAACTTCCAAGGACAAAACTGCTCCCGGAAATACTGACCTTCATATTGAGCGACCCCCTGTTGAGACTATACCACAGATACCGAAAGGTTCTGCTGAACGCACGAATATCAATCCTAATGCTAGGGATGCCCAAAATTATTCCATTGTGGAGGATCTGGCCCAGAGTCCATTTGCCATGTTTGCTTTAGAGGTTCTCTAGTCATGTTCGGCTCAGCGAAGTGATTTACTCTCGGCAATTGGGGCAGTTGATCCAACCAGCTCTTTCAAGTTCACTTTTGACATGTTAAATGTCAAAAAGCGACTCCCTCATCACATGGCTTTCTAGATAAAGTCTACATAACGAAAGATTAATATTTTTCGCACCGTTATTGATGAAGGAGCTTTCATGTGCGTCATGTCGATGTCTTGCTGGAAGGCCATTGGATCTCCTTCAGCTATTCCTTCACCTACCCTTCTGACTGCGTTTGATGGGAATTCTCACAAAACGCATGGGATTATCCTTGCCCTTCCTATATGTGTTGGAGGAAAGGTCGTCAATGTGGAAGTAGAGGTCATAGATGCTAACCTAGACTATAATCTCCTCTTAGGAAGGAATTGGGTATATGATATGGATGTTGTCGTTTCGAATCTATTTTGTGTCATCTGCTTTCATCATGAAGGGAAAATAATTAAGGTTGATCAGTTGGATTATTGTCCAGTTGATCCTCAAGCAACTTCTAACTCTACTGTCCCCTTAGTGGATCACCCTCGCTCGCTTACGGAGAATCTAGGTGTTAGGATGTATTCC
>APFE030208143.1:0-13887 GCA_000404065.3 Pinus taeda
AGATTGAGCTACCAGAAGGGATCGGAATATCTCCCATTTTTAATATTGCAGACTTGTATTCATTCAGAGAGGCAGAAACAGAATTGCAGACTGAAGCTACAGGTGATGAAGTTCAAACCGTGGATTGGGCAGAACAGGTACCAAAAACCTTCCAGAAAGAAGTTGAAGATATTTTAGATCAGCGGATATTCAAGAAAACTCGAGGCCAGACATATTTTCAGTATCTTGTCAAGTGGAAGGAGCAGCCAGTGGAAGATTCCAGTTGGTTGACAGCAATTGAATTACAGAAATATGGCGTAAATCCAGAAGGGCCAATCTTTTCTTCTCCGGGAGTCTGATGCAGGAGCATCGTGACGGGCCAGTAATGTGGGAAATTGCCCACATGTTGTGGCTTGACCAATCGAATTTCATTTGCTGTTAATTTTAGTATTTATTGTAACGAGTGACATTCTCCAGTTTGTATTTGTTTTGTTAGGTGCATTAAAACAGTTCTATTGGAATAAATTAATGGAGGATCCCTTATCTATCTGTTAGAGTAATTTGCGGTGTAACAGAAGGCGCGATTATAGTGGTAATTAATTGTAAACTGAATATCTTTTGGAGCGTATCAACGCCGAGCCATCTTAATGCAGAGTCTGAAATCTGGCACGGATTTTTCGGCTACTTCGACAATAGTTTCTTTGGGTCTTCCGCTTCATCGGATTCCACCGAACCGATTCTACTTGGGCTCGAAGACAGGTGTCCTCACACTCTATTTGTCTAGAGATTTCACAATGATAACCGGACTTTCAGCGGCTGTGACTTCGGCTGAGGAAATCGTGTCAGCAGGAGCGCCTTCGAGAGTGTTTGTTGGGCCGTGGGTTCCATCTTGTAAAGATTCGCGGCTTATCTTCGCTTTCATTTGTTTTTTTCCTTTTGGAATCTAGACGCAGAGGCCGATGGTAATGCCGAAGTTCCTCAACGCAACAAAAGGACTGTTTGTTTGGATCGTTTAACAAAAAAAAGAAGAACAAGATATGTAATGGGTCGTCTTAGGTAGATGGGACAGTGTGTGTAACACTTAGGATTTTGTTATAAATTAATAAAATCACAGATGTGGCGATTGGCGTTTTTCGGTTTTGTTTTAGTTGTGATTCTCTGAATGCGAGGGCGGGGTTTAGACCATCGTATGCCTGTGTGTGTTGTGCTGTGGGTGATTCCAATGGCGGTGTAATTTAAAGTTGGCGTTGTCCATTAAAAACTGGTTCTGAAATCTTTGGGAAGGTTAATAAGATTGCACAGGCGGAAGTTCCACGGAAGTTCCATGTCCCCTGTTTTGTATAACCGTGTCACATTTTTTTTAATTGAGTTGAGATAAAGATCGATGGTTATGGACGTTTTGTTGGTATCAAACACAAGTGTAATTGTTATGCGATGGGCTGCGCACTGTATAACCTCCACAAGGATTCAGTTCATCATTTTTATGTAAACAGAGTTTTCCATTGATGATGTTCCGCATTTTAAATTAAACAGAGTTTTGTCTATTTAATCGATTGACCTTTGGCGCAGATTCGGCACAGGTGTTTCGGGTCACCACTTCTTAGGAGAGAGAACATGATTAGAGAGATAAGAGGGCCCATAAGGAGAGACATCAGGGTCCATTTATGACATAAAATTCCTACTGAAATAAATATATACAATTTATAAATAAGACGGACATCTCCCATGCTCATGATCATGAGTCCATGACTAATGATGACTACATTTCTATACAATAACAATATTGTTAAATATGTTTGAAACATGGTTGTTTCTGTTGAAGAAGATGACTATATTACCTTAGGGGTGCCTATGGCAGAAGATGATATCGTTGATGCACATACTCTCTTGGGCAGGATGTAACTAGTAATTGTAGAAACTATTGAATGGAAGATATTGGTCAAGACGATGGGTCGTGAACCAATATAGAGAATTGTAACTATCATAAAGCATGGAACATATTGATGTGAAACAATATTGAAGTTGAACATCAATGTGGTTAATGAAATCAATGGGCAATGATGACTCCCACTATCACATCCAATGTTCCTCTTCCAATCATGGGAATGATAGCCATAGTATTTGCATCACTCCTTATGAAACTAAGTCCAAATATTTAAGTATCAAATTTTTTATAGCACATCCTTTAGCCTACATACTAACTGTTCCCCCCCTTTCATTGCAAATGCTTCTGCCAGCTTCATGTAGTTTTCTTCTTCTAGATCCCCATGTAGGAAATTTAACTTCACATCCATTTGTTCTACTTAAAAATTAAAGGAAACATCAATAGATAAAAGAAATATAATAGAAGTTACCTTGGAAAGAAGAGAAAAAATATCACCAAAATCAATTCCATCTACCTAAGAATAACCTTGTGCTACCAAATGAGATTTTTATTTCTCCATATTTCCTTCAACATTCAATTTTTCTTAAATTCCTACTTATTGCTAATGGGATTTTTTCTAGCTAGAAACTCCACTAGATCCCAAGCCTCATTCTTGTCCAAGGATGCCATTTCTTTAACCATGATATTTTTCTATAGTTTTCCATCCTCTAAATTACTACTGCCCTAATAGTTCTAGGATAATTATTAGTAATAAACAAATACAATTTAATGGAAATTAGGTGAAGTATAACTTTTTGGATTCCTTCTTTCTTGAACTAATATTGTCAATACGAGAGTACGTAGTTATTCATCTTCTGATTCTTGATCTTTTGTAGAGTCTAATTCAACATCCTTCAATTCAAACTCAATTCAAACTCTATCAATGCTTACCAATAGCTTAAATAGAGTTCCAATCTAAAATCCCCTCAGAAATACCATTTCTCCTTGAACCATCCTAGAAGTATACTTTTCAAACACTATTTTACACCTATATCACTCATCCTTCTTATAGAATTCAAATTCTTGTCCAATCTTGGGATGTGTAGAAAATTAGGGAGTGTTCTAATCCTTCCACACATGAGATTGAACTTGAAATTTTTACATCCTACGATTCTATACATTGATTCATTTCCTAGGAAAACATCACCACCATCATATATTTGATACTCACAAAACTATTCCCTATGACGATTCATATGAAAGGATGCCTCATGATCCACATGTATACTTGAATAATCCAAGTACACATGCCCTCCTTCGTCTAAGTATATATTTTTTCTTTTGTAGGAGCATCATCATATATCTTCCCTTTCTCTCCAATTTTGGATATAGCGTCCTTGTAATGCTCTTCTTTTACACATTTTTAACATACATTTATGAATTTTCCTAGAGATTTTGGTCTTCCTCTAGATTTAGATAAACCATAATAAGACTTACTTTTATTTCTATTATGGGAGCATCCTCTTATACATAATGCATCTGCGTTTAGATTTTCCATGTTTCTCTATCTCATCTCCTCTGGTAACATGGATGAGACTATATCATTAAAACTTAAAGTAGTCACATTATTACCAACAACCAAACCATCCCATGGGTCTAGTAAGGAACATAAAAATTTGATAAACTTATATTCATATAAAATCTTCATATCAACTTATAATAACCAAGTTATCACAATATTAAAGATGTTTATATGCTTTGTCACTAAGTCCCTGTCTTTCATCTTGAGGTTATACAATTTTTTCTATAGCAACAACTTTTTCTCTAGGGACCTAAACAAATACAAAGTCCCTAATTTGTTCAAAAATGCCTTTGTTGTAGCTTCTCTTGAAACATTCAATAATATTGAATATAAGAGACACAATCATATTTTTCTCTTTTCCTTTTGATCCCACTTGTTCTAGTCTTCTATATCATCCTTTTCAGTACAATGTCTAGATGCATAGTGATCCACTGATCTTTGTCCAATAATAGATCTTCCATTTTGAGCTTCCAAAGCTCAAAGCTTTGTCCATTGAATTTTTTATCTCTATCTTTGAACTACTTACCATTTCCTCTCACCACAAGAATCAATTACATAGATATCCACTAAAACAAGGTCTACAATAGGCTTAAACAAAACCACTTAGCCACAAAAGTGTTCCCTTAAAGTCAAAACTACTATGATACTAAGTTTTGGTTTTAACCCTATACAATTTAATTGCTACAAATATTTTCTTAATAAGATAAAAGATATGCAATGGAAAACACAAACATTTAACGCATATAGTCTACCCTAGAAACCTAAATTGGGAAAACCAAGAAAAAAACAAAAACAAAACAAAACAAAAAACAAAAAACAAAACAAAACAAAAAACAAAAACAAAAACAAAAACAAAAAAACTAAAAACTAAAATATATATAGATTTCATTATAGTATTATAATACAATTTACATATCTTGTAACATCCATAAACCACCAACTCATTTACCCTAATTTAGAATACAACTATAGTTCCTTAATTGAAACTACAAAACCATGGGATAAACCACCATATACCACAAAACCACTCAAATAAAAAATGTGTTTCTAAAACTACGAAAATTAGATGCAAAAAACTGCCCAATTTCTTTTATGGGGAATTTCCCCTGAACCCCCACTCAAGGAGGATTGTGGATTTTATAAGTCCAACTCCACCATTTGTGCCTACTACTTATGGGTGCATTTCACTTGAATTAATTATGCATCGTATACAACGAACTACTAAACTTTATCTTATGACATTATGCCTTTAGATCTTAGGTTATTAGTCTATTTCCTTATGTTTGAAGAAGATGAGCTCTTTCTTAATTAAAAATAGTCTTAAGTTTTACTTCAAGACCAAAAAATGCTTTTAACCTAGATAGTGTACTTTACAACCTAGTAAGGGGGATGTCTTAGTGGAGCATTAGTTAGATATAAAATTAAATTGAAAAAAATAATATCCTCTCTATTACATGAGATGTTACAGTGAAGTGTTATATTGAAAAGTATAATAATAATTTAAAACATAATGTGGGCACATACACTCTTCTTCCCTTCTAGTCTGTCATTATTCTATTCTAATTCTAATCTTCATTACCAGTGGCATCCAAAATCCAATTTCAATTTAGGTTGCTTCTCCTTCCGGGACATTATGCCTCGATAGCACATGTGAAACTGCTAATTTGGGGGTGGTTGTGGCCCTAAGGGCGGACTACATGCCCATGCATAGGCAGAGGAGGTCATGAGTATCTTCAATTTGGATATTCCCTTTGAAATTTGGTCTAAAATTTGATATACTGAATCCTTGTCTAACGTTGATAGGAAAACCTTCTCAGATTTTGATATCATTGAAGAGGTTGCGAAATGGGTTCTTAACCCTAGTAATACCAAGGGATGACAAAAGAAATATTTCAATTCTATAGTTTTGCATTGGAAAGTGAAAACCATCATGGATTGAGTCTTGAAAGAAAAATATGAGAAATAATACGACGTCTTTTCAACCTTGGAGGATATCAAATGTGCTCAACAAAATCAATGTTTTTGCTTGGAACGATTAGATACTCAGATAGATCACTTGGAGAACCATCTTTAGTGCGAGGAGAAATATACAACCCCTCTGGGCTCTAGTTCTAAAACCTTGCCCCAGTGACCTCATCTGAATGATGTTTCCTTCTTTGTACTCATGTAGAACTTTTCTTAGTAATTATGTTCTAGAAAGCACTGTTATTTTCAGAAGATGTTATATTTCGCTTAGACTTTATGGTCTATATGTGATCAATATATTTGGTTTCACATATAACAGATTAAGATGATTATGCTTATTTGATATTATGAGGTAATACAAATTAATTCAAAAAAATGAAATAACATAATGTGGGCTCAACTAAACAAGTAGTAAAAAAGTTAAAAGTAGTAAACGTACTAATAAAAATAATAAATATTGTAATTTTTGTATTAAAAAAATAACAGATAATTAAAAAAATCTTAATATGCACATTATATTATAATAAATTTAAATAATAAGGATTATATTCGTAACTATAATATGTATATGTATTATGAGATTAATAGAATTAATAAAAAGAAGAATATTTTTATATAAATAAATGTTGAATTTATATGTAATATAAAATAATAATATAAAGTATAACATAAATATATTTTAATTTCAGATATATTATACTTGTCAAAGACAATATATATTGTTTTTTCTTCGTTAAAAAAAAAAAATCACTTTCAATAGATTTGAAAATTTTAAACAAATTCTATGAAGTTTATTAATATTATGAAAAAAAAATATATTAAAACTCATGTGTTTGAAAATTTAAAAATAATTTTAATTTTTAAAATGTAAATTACTTTTTTAATAATTGGTTGATAGCTATTTTATGTGGTTTTAAATTGAATTATGAGATATAAAAATTATATTAAAAATAAAAAAATTTGAAAAAAATTGTATTCACCAAGTGTCATAACTTTACACAACAGGTGGATAGTTACCCACCACATTTTTTTATGCAAGAAAATTTCTATATTTCTATAATTTTAATAAAAAAATCATTCATTACTCTATTGATTTGAAGCTAATAAAATTTTAGAACGTGTTTTAAATACTAATTTCTCAAATAACTTAGGGGTCAATAACTTTTGCATAAGAGATAGGTACTAAGTAGCAATGCTACATATTAGACTTGTTAAATATTGAAATGGTCAAATTTTCAATATACACATTCAAAAAATAATTTACATCTTGAAAATTTTATCCCTCTAAATACAATCCACAATTAAAATAAATCTAAATTTTAAAATACATCCATTTAACAAAAACTCATTTGGATAATAATAAAGTATAAAGAGAAACATTTACAAAATGAATTGTTATAATCCATCATGATTGACATATTAATTCAAAGTATCTATTAAATGACTGAAGTTACATAAATTAAATGATTAATGAATGTTGATAGGCATCAAAGCACTTATTTCATGGTACATCTCACATTGTAAATATTTAAAAAAATCATAAAAATTAATTATATTATATTTTTATTTTAAATTATTATTATTATTAATTATAAAAAGAATTAATATATGAGGACAAATATGTGGAAGAGGCTAGAAGAGATAATGGTTCCTCTAAGTTGAGGGCTTTTGTGACAAGGTTGTACGATAATGTTATTGCCAATTTTAGGACCACTAAGAATTGGTAGATGTAACCAAACTCCCAACCTTGATCTTATCTCAAGCAATGGAAGGTGTTACTTGCTCTAACCTAACCCCCAATGCCTATTATGAAGATGGGGTTACAAAATGCCTCTTCTCTCAAGTCTAGCAAATTACATTATGACATTACCATCGTGCTCAAATCGTTGAGAGCTTTCCAACAATATAAAAATTATCCTAATTTGAGTCCCAAGTCGAAATTTATGCTCGATCATATATCAACCTAACAAAAGAGGCCATGTCATCACACTGGCCACGTGGCGCCCATGTGGCGTCCAGCAAAATTTTAGAGATCTTGATATGTTATCACAATAGGGTCCAACATGTATGATCCACGCCAAACTGGCTTAGCGATTTGTTTGTAATATCATCTATGGCATATAACAACTAACCTAGGACTGGGTGGTGGGTGATGGGTGGTGACAGGGTTCCATTTTGGAACCACGACCTGGTCAACCTAACCCTTATTGGCATGCCCACTCTAATGTTAAACAAGCGACAATTTTTAATGATCAGTATTTGGGTCGTGTGACATGGTTTTATGATGGGAAACATGGTCATATTGACCAATCCTACTGACACACTCATCTTATGCTTACCACATGATGACCTCACAAAGGATATGAGTGGTGGGAAAAGTTCTAGTAATCTTAGTTCCACCTAAGTCCCACTCTCATCCTTTTTACTCATTTTATCATTGGCCACTTATATCAACCCCCTTAACTCCTTGAACACATAGGCTTGTGACTGATGGTCGATGGTCCCAAAGGATCACATGTCATAATGTTGATTCGACAAGGTTCCACCCTCAGTCCTATGGTGTTGACCCTCCACTCACACACATGATAGTTTTAAGATTTTCCACCTATTGGTTCTGGTAACATATACACAAATAAAAAAGAACCAACTAATTGAGTTCACAAAACACGAAGGGTGATCGCTTCACACAAACTGCATGAGGTTTATTGCTCAAGGGCCTAAGGCCTCCCTAAATTTTAACATGATAACCACTACAAGGACTTGTTGAGTTGTATATTCATTCATATTCCTTAACATTCAAATGGATGAACATAAACACAATTTCTGACATCCATCATGAAAATAGTAATGGAAAGCATAGTCCTATAATGCATTAGAATTCGTGCACATACATGATAGCATTCTAGTCATGTGTACAATAGTAGCCTCCTTAGCTTAGGCATTCATTTACATTTGACGACACAGAAGATGTTGTACCGATCATAACATAGCAAGGAACATTACAATTCATAAGTCAATGGCATGAGTAATGTACACTTATCTTTGTGTTTAAAGATAACTGACAATTGAAGGAGGGACTTCAACTCTCCACCCAAACATAGGCCAACTACACTGCAACCTTTCTTGTAGTTGACCATACCCGAGCTAGATCCATAGTCTAAGGGAATACTTGTTCAAGGGACTTCACATCAATGGTTTAAATAAGGACTTAGAGATGGAATTCACTATCCAAGTGGTTTATCAATAGCTCTCTAACAATAAGCACCACAATAACTCACTTACTCTTCTGAGTTCATTCATAAGGCTTCACCCAAGGTCTAGATGGGGTATTTCTTTTTCTAGGATATTAGAGCCACTATCTAAGTGATTTTTCAACCGTCTTTCAATAGAAAAACCACAAGGGTCTATAGTACAGTATCTAGGTGGTCAAAAACTCTCTAGCAAGCACCACAATGACTCATATTTCTGTTTCTAGGTGGCTTATCAACTATACAACAAGAACCATAGTGATTCGGTCATCCACTAAGCCTTCCACTAGTCAAACATGCATAAACACACAACTCAATGGCCTCAAACACAAAACACAGGGATTGACACCCAAAATAATTAGTTCCATTGTTTCCTTAGTTTCTTTAGTTGTGCTCCACAATTCCACGCTATACATGCCAGTCTTGGACAGTTCGCAAAACAAAAACTAAACAAACCAAGAAGATGTAGAAGGAGAACTCAATTCCTATAGAATATTCAACACTTCTTTGTTGTGTATAAATATACTTTCCCCTACGTCCCTTCATTTTAAGAAAAGGTGCATGATTTATTGACTTCTCAGTCCACTTCTTGCTCTCAATGCCAACTTTGTTCTCTTCTACCTTCAGTGTCCCCTCCTCGACACTTCTTTATTTCCTAAATAGTCATCCATTGCTCTCTTCTTCCTCAATCTTCGAGGAGATTTTGGCATTATCATGCACCCCTAACCGCTCATGTCCAATCACATAACTATTTCATGTGGTGGTATCCTAATTGGGTTAAAACGAACTCCAACCATAAGTCCAAGGAAATTTCATGGATTTTCAAACAAGCGATCTCCCTCTTCCCTCATAACTATGGATCATTTTCATACTCTCCTTAGACAAGAATTTAAGTTTACATTTAATAATGAGTTTATTGTCTAGTGGCTTCGACCAACCATGACTATTACTCTAGCAATACACAACTAGGATGTAAGATGTGTTGGCCTTATGCTCATTGGTATTGTTATAACTCTTCTCCTTTATGGTGACAATATTATTTTCTTGGTGATGAGATAGTTATAATGTTGGTAACAAACTAAGAATCTTCCAAAAAAAAAAATCTCCAATTTGGGTATTATTGTTAATACATACTAAATTAAAGTCATGATAATTAAATCCAAGAAAATCACATGTGATACTTTCACATATGATAACAACTACTAGGTGGAAGTTCTTTCTAAAAATATGAGAATCGATATCTATCACAAGCTCAATTGGATTTATAAAATTGAGAGAAGGATAAATGGAGGATGGAAAGCTTACTCTAAACTTGAAAACAATTGTAGGTTCGCAAAGCTTTGGATACAGGATTAAAAGAAACTCTCCTTTGAGACTCTCGTCACTCATGTTATTTTATATGGATGTGAGCATTGTGGTTGTGATATCTTTAGAGAGCCGTGAAGTCATATAGAATATATCCAAAAGCAATTTACAATCTACAATCTCAAGATTAAAGGAAATACTCCACGTCATATCCTCCTAATTGAGGCAAGACTTTATCCCACTAAAAACATAGTTATGACTAAGTATCTTATGTATAAGAAGAAATTAAACAACATGGAAGCCAAAAGGTTTCCTAAAATTTCTTTTTTAAGTCTAAGTAAAACCACTACACTTGGCTCAAGAAATGTTGGAATAAGGATGTCTAGTCTTTGCCTAACCATTGTGGGATAAAGGAGATCATTTTGCGAAGTAGGAATGATATTAAAAATATTATTTCTTCAAAATTTAAGGACAAATAGTTGGGTGATAAAGAGTTAGAGGTAAAAAAGGAAACTAAGATATTATAAGAAGGTGATCAATTCCAATCTTGAAAACCAAAGTATCTCCCTATCTTGACTAATGTTAAGAAGAAATTAAACATTGCTAAAATAAAAATAAATCCACGTGAGCTTTAAAATGAAATTGAGTAAAGACCATGGGATGAAAGAGTTTATTACCTTTGCAAAACTGAGGGTTGAAAATGAAAAGTACTTTCTTTGAAATTGTCCATCTTATATTCACATTCAATCTAATTTTCAACATATTTGTCACACTACAAGCCTTTTTGACCAAATCTATAGTGATCTTGGAATTCTTTTTTAATAAGCATAAAAATTAATACTAAAAAATTATGACTAATCTCTTACCTTCTTAAGGTTGATAAATCATATCAATCTTAATAGAAATTAATGATGTTTTTCATCATCATATAACTTCATTTATTTTTTTAATATCATTATACAATTAAATTATATTTATAATTATAAAAATGATTAGTTTAACTTAAACATAATTCAATCAAGTGAATTAAAATAAACTTCATTTACTTTAATTTTATAAAAATAGTTATTTTAACTTAAACTTAATTCAATCAAGTTAATTAAAATAAACTTCATTTACTTTAATGCAGCCACATAAAATTAACTTCCTCCAACCATGTGAGTATCCATGTACATGTTCAAATTTGGTTGGGAAGTTTCTTCTTATCCATTTAAAAAAGACAAGTGTTTTTTTTTTCAATCAATGTTTTTAGATAAACCTATGAACTAGCACAACCATATTAATATACATAGTTGATATAAGTTTTTCCTCTTTTAAAATTAATGGCTCTAACACAATCATTTATTTTATAAACCCACTTATTTACATGACGTCATTTGTTATTTGATAATTTGCATGGTAATTTCATAATTCTATTAAGTAAATATAAAATGCTAAATATATATTTACATAATACCCTTAGTTATTTAATAATTTGCATAATAATTCATAATTCTATTAAGTAAATGTAAAAAAATAAACATGTATTCACATGAAATTACTATCCAAATTACCGTAATAACTAACACAACCATAGTAATAAATATATTTAATATATTTAAATAAATAATAACATATATTTTATAAATGAATAATCACATATATCTAAAATGATGATCGTAATTCTTAACTCTCCCTCTCCAATTGAACTACAGTCGAATTATTCTACGAATTTTGTTTGGCCGGTTTATGTTTTTTTGGGTAATGGTAGTTGGGATTCCAGATTATCATGTCCGTAGGTTATGCATAGATTGTCAATGATGTATAGCCTGGGTGGTTGGAAGGGTTTAATGATAACCTCCCCATTTGGGTGCAAATCCCATAACACAAATATGGTGATAATCTTGGAAAATGGATTTTATATATAGCTATGTCGTACTTCTTGAGTATTACTACCATCTCTCACAAATGAAATTTTATATGATCAGATCCTCATTAGGCTATTTTAAGTTTATTTTATAAGAGTATTTTTCTAAAATATGTTTGGAAAAAAAGTGCTTCTTGAGTATTACTACCACCTTTCACAATTGGAATTTTATATGATCAAATTCTCATTAGGAAGCTATTTTAAGTTTATTTTATAAGAGTGTTTTTCTAAAATATGTTTAGAAAAAAAGTAAGTCCAGCAAAAATACCAACCATTACAATGAACATAAGAGGTAATAGAAAGATAATTTTATATGATCAGATCCTCATTACGCTATTTTAAGTTTATTTTATAAGAGTATTTTTCTAAAATATGTTTGGAAAAAACGTGCTTCTTGAGTATTACTACCACCTTTCACAACTGGAATATGTTTGGAAAAAAAGTGCTTCTTGAGTATTACTACCACCTTTCACAATTGCAATTTTATATGATTAGATTCTCATTAGAGGCTATTTTAAGTTTATTTATAAGAGTGTTTTTCTAAAATATGTTTAGAAAAAAAGTAAGTCCAGCACAAATGCCAACCATTACAATGAACATAAGAGATAATAGAAAGATAATAGAAGCAAAGATTGTGCATACAACAAAAATCACATTATGTATTTGTTAGGATATTCTGACACATAGGAATAGTTAAGTTCAATTTGGTCTAGTATAGAGTTAGGTAAAGTGTGTTTCTTTACCGTTGTACATTTTGTAACTTACAATCCGACGATCACGATATGTAGTGATCCGACGGTTCATTCTCTCATCGGTATTACCGACACTTGATCCGTGGCTTGACACCCGATTGGTCCATGAATTCTATTTAAAGTGCATGGAGGGTCATTTGTAGGTTAACCATTAACGAGAGAAGCTTATGTAAATTTTCATTCTTTTATTAATAAATTCCCTGAAGTGGCCGCGTTGGCTCAGGCCATAGACTGTTTCCCTCTTTGAAGGTTTTAACCACGTCAAAATACTGGTGTATTGATCCGTGATCTGTTTGTGAGCGGTGTCCTTTGGTGTTCTGTCTGAGGAACTTACCCTATAAATTCTTACATGGTATCAGAGCTATTTGAGGGCCGCGTCCGTTAGTGATCCAAATCTGAAGCTGGTACAACTGCATCCGATTGCCATCTCCTAGATCTGCTGTTTCTGACTGCTTTTGGGCCGAGAGGACTGCTCTTTTATTTTAGGAGCATCTATTCCAGTGAGGAACCCCTTTCGATTCACGCGAAAAGGTTTCCGGTAGCCCTAGCTGCGTCATTTTTAAGATCTGGAGGTATACAATGTTTATTTGCAGTTTATAGTTATTTTCTCTCTGTTTATTTCGGTTTCGGTTTATTTACCTCTTTTTTATTACTGGATCTATACCTTTCAGTTCTGCGTATGATCTTTGGCCTGCGACTCTGTGTGATCTGGGCAAATCAGAAACAGAAAGGAAGGATTTTTCTCATGCGTATGCTCTTTTCCCTGCGCCTTAGTGTGATCTCAGAAAATCAGAAACGTTGAGGAAAATATTTAGTTTCTGGGTAAAGCTAACTTTAATCCATAAGGCTTATTTTTTTTGTATGTCCATGTTGGGTTTTGTGCTTTTTGTTTTGTAGGAAGAAAAAGAGCTTTCTCAAGCAAACATGCAATCCAAAGCTTAAGTGACCAAAAGAAAACAAAGCCCCCCCCGCCCCTCTCTCTCTCTCAAACTTTTTGTATAGCTCACTTGGTTCAAAGCTAATTTATGAGAGTAGAGGTCTTGGGTTCAAATCTCATTTTTTTTGAAAAAAGGGCGTTTTTTCATTTCCGCACATTCCCGCACTTTGTCGGCGCCTTCATCAACTTTTTTTCAAAAAGCCATAACTTCTTCATTCGGAAGGCATTTTCAGAGCCGTTTTTTTGAACCAGCCTAATTTTTCGAGATCTTTCCATTGGAACACTTAGTTTCAGCATATATAGCTTCAGTTTCTGTTAAAATGGAAAGTCCATGCCAAGTTATTCTTGA
>APFE030208145.1:0-19950 GCA_000404065.3 Pinus taeda
TGGCCTCAAGTCTAGCAACGGGAGCAAAAGTTTCTTCAAAGTCTATTCCTTCTTGTTGAGCATACCTTTACAAACAAGTCTGGCCTTGTTTCTAATCACTTCCCCATTTTCATTCAACTTGTTTTTGAAGATCCATTTTGTCCCTATGACATTCTTATCTTTTGGTCTAGGAACCAACTCCCAAGTGTTATTCCTTTTGATCTGCTCAAGTTCTTCATCCATTTCCTTGACCATCTTTGCATGCCTCTCTTACATTTTGTGGTTCAGTGGAGGAGAGTAATGCCAAATAGCTTGAAGTTTTTGCAATTTTTCTTCTTGTTTGTATTCCTGCCTCTTTTTGCACCAAAATTTGAGATTCTGGATGATTCTTCTGAACGTACCTGGATGGAGTCTTTACTTCTATCCTTATTTGTTCTTCAGGCTCCTCATGGGTTTCTTCTTCATCATGAATCTAATTTGATGTTGATGGATAGTCCTCATCATCTTCAAAATCTTTAAATCTTACCTGCCTAGGAGTGTTTTCTTCTTCATCAACCACTACATCAATAGTTTCAACAATTTTTCCAAGCCTTTTATTATAACACTTGTAAGCTTGTTGTGGGGAGAGTAACCAAGGAGAATGCCTTAATCTACTCTAGGTTCAAACTTTCCAAGATGTTCATCAGTATTTTTGATATAGCATTTGCTTCCAAAAATTTTGAAATATTTTGCCGAAGGAGTCTCACCATACCAGAGCTCATGAGGGGTTTGAGTGCTGTTCACCCGGACGTTTGTTTTGTTGAGAATAACAACTACAACAAATACAGCTTCACCCCAGAAAGTTGCGGGAGTTCCAGAATCATCAAGCATAGCACGATCCATTTGTTGAACCGTTATGTTCATCCTTTCCACTACTCCATTTTGCTGAGGAGTCCTGGCTGTAGAGAATTCTCTTCTTATTCCATGTTCTTCACAAAAATCAAAAAATTCATTCGAGGTAAATTCTCCTCCCCGATTAGACTTGAGGAATTCGATTCTGTGATCTGATTCATTCTCAACCAAAGCTTTGAAGGATTTGAAATTTTTGAAGGCTTCATATTTGTGCTTCATGAGTCCTATCCAAACCATCCTTGAATAGTCGTCAATGAATAATATAAAGTATTCTTCTCCCCGAGGTGACCTTTTCCTAGACAGACCACATACATCATTATGGACAAGCTCAAGTGGCCTGCTAGCTAATCCTTCCTTCTCAGGGAAGTTAGTTCTGGTTTTCTTACCAAACTAACATGACTTGCATATTGTATTGTCTGGAATTCTGATGTCTGGAAGACCATGAACTGCCTAGTATTTGCATGCTTTCCTTATTTGTGAGAAGCTTAGGTGCCCCAATCTTTAGTGCCATAGCTAGTGTTCATCATTCTTGCTCAGATAGCATTGTTGTTGTCCTTCTTTGAATGTGTATAAATTATTTGGAGTTCTTATGCCTTTGATCACTGTTTTTCCCGTATCAAGATCACGAACACTACATCCATTTGATCGAAATATTACGTCATTTCCTTGATCGCACATCTGAGTGAAACTCAATAGATTATGCTTCAAGCCATCAACATACATCACATTTCCAGCTTTGACCTTTTCTTTCAACTGAACAGAACCTTTACCTTTTATGAGCGAAAGGGTGTCATTTCCAAATGAGACCTTCTTCTCTTTCTCTAAGGCACTATATGACTGAAGTTTTTCCTTATCACCCGTCATATGTTTCGAACATCCACTGTCGATGTAACATTTATTTTCTTGCCCTTCCACATATAAGGCTATACCACATCTTTCTGGTTTTGGTTCTTTCATTCTCCATGTTTTGGCACTTGAGGTTTGTTCCTTCTGAGTTGTCTACCGAAACTTGCTCCTGCATTCAGAATCTTCATGACTGAAGTTGTTACAAATAGAACACTCTATTTCATTTTCAAGAGCAGAAAAGTTATTGTAGGTTCTTTTCATGATCCTAGACATACTTCTTTGTTTTTGAGCTTCTCTAGTCATGATTGTCTTATAGGCAACACATTGAGCTGCTTTGTGACCAAAGTTATGACACGAGAAGAATTGGCCATTGAAGAAACTCCTGCGATTATCAAATCTACCAACCAAACGATTGTAGTTTCTATTGTCATCCATTCTTGAGGCAAATTGAGAAGGTTTTACCTGTGGCTAGTTGCAGCTTTTGTTCATCCTTAAGGTGGATTGCCCCTGATTCACCAGGTAGTCTTTGTTCATTCTTGAGGTAAATTGTCCCTGATTTACCTGATGATCTCCATTGGGCCTTTGCTCACTCCTCCTTGCTGCATCAAGATAACTTTTGGAGGTGGATGGTTTCTGCGCTTGAGATGTTTCTTCATTATATCCTAGACCTGTCTTGATTAGAGGAGAACGCTTCACATTGATAATCTCATCTAGAGTTTCAGATCCTTTAACAAATCTAAGATTAAGAGCTTTTGTTTTCCCAATCTCTTTTCTGAGTCCCACAATTTCACATTCTAACTTTTCATGATGTTTTTCCCTTTTAGCCAGTTGAAATTGCAAAGTATCAATAATCATATTTTTCTCTTCTAAACAAATTTTGAGTTTAGAAATCTCTTCATAAAGACCTTCTTCATCTATAGCATCCATAAAATCATCATCTTCAAAAGTCATTAAAAGTATATAATTACCTCATTCATCTTCATCACTATTTGAGAGTCCATCACTGTCTTCATGAGTGTAGTAGCTTTTCTTACTTACACTCTGTTTCTTGTTCCATATAACAGGTTCCTTACCTTTGTCAAGCTTATCTTTATGAAGACACTTGGCAGCATAGTGACCGACTCTTCCTCAAGCAAAGCATTTGAAGGGTAACTTACCTCTGAATCTTCCAGCACCCCGTTGAAGGTTCTTGACAAAATTTGATTCTTCCTCTTCTTCTGACATATGTCCTAACTCATAGTAATCTCCTTTACCTGAGGCCTTGAATGTAGCTTCTCTCATATCTGATGGTCCTCCTTTCCTCATTTCATAAGCGGTTATAATTCTGTGTAGCTGCGACATGGTAACTTTCTGAAGATTCTCCTTTTCTTCTATTGCAGAAACTTTTGATTCAAACTTAGAGGACAAAGATCTTAGAACCTTTTCAACCACAACAACCTTCTTTTATTTCTTCACCCAAGTTTTTCATACAATTAACAATCTCATCTATACGTAGGAAATAGTTAGCCACATTTCGTCACTATACATTCTGAGATTTTCATACTGAATTCTGAGGGTTTGAAGTTTTGCTCGTTTTACCTGTTCATCTCCTTCATAGCTCAGAATGATCTTGTCCCATATTTCTTTTGCGGTTTTATACTGCATCACCTTGACGAATTTAGATTGCAATAGACACCCTAATAGTGTATTAACAACGTTTGCATTTGTTTCAAACTACTTGTTTTCAGCCAAATCTATAGGAGTTGCTGAGGGAAAAGTGTACCCTGTATCTATGATATCCAGACTTCTTTACCAAGAGATTGAAGATAGGTTGTGACTCTTACCTTCCAATAGACAAAGTTGGTCCCATCAAAAATTGGTGGCCTGATCGATCCTTCTTTCTCGTAGTTGCTCATGATGATAGATCTTCCTTCAAGCGATCAAGCTTCTTCTGAAGGACCTGCTCTGATACCAATTGTTGGAAATAATACTGAGAGGGGAGGTGAATCAGTATTATCTGGTCAATTATTTGCTTTTCAAACCTAGAACATATACGCTACTTTAGCTAGAGAAAATCGCGTATATACACAACTACAGATAAGGAAACCCGCGTATACCATGCAAACTTATAATTTAATATATTCTACAGATGTTGAACATTAATATATACATCAAAATCATATAAACAGTAACCAGGAACAGTAAAATAGAGCAGAAGACAATCACACACAAGAACACAAGATATAAGGTGGAAAGCCAATGTGGGTGAAAACCACCTGCTGCAATATGTCTCTATCTTTTCAATTAGAAACTTCTTTTTACAATGATTATGGACTGGTTGAGTCCTTTACCAGTACGTAGCCTGCAACATGCAGAGAGCTACAACCCTCTCTTTTCTTCCAGGGACCACGTTTCATAAATTTTCAGACTGGATCCAATCATCAAACAATCTCTTTTTCACCAATTAGTACTGAATCAAATAAACACTTCTCCAACTGTTGTACCCAGAACACAGTAACAATAATCACACACCAATTATGAACCCAGAACATTATAGCTAAATAGCAGAAGAAACTAAAACAAAATTCAAGAGACGTACGCCACTTCACTATTCAGAAACCTGCGTGCATACGCTTCTACGTCGAGACCAACCTGCGTATACACTTCTTTCACTTGCAGAAACTGCGTGTATACGCTTCTGCGTCGAGACCAACCAGCGTATACGCTTATTTCACTTGGAGAAACTGTGTGTGTACGCACCTTAGCTTCACTGAACCTGCATACATATCTATAAAGGATAATTCACTCTTTCAATTATTCAGACATTAGTTAACCTAGATTATCAGATTTATAGATCAAGCGTGCGCCACATATCACAGATCAAAATCATACAGAGATACCACTATTCAAGCTTTAAGATTTTGACCCATCAAAAGAACTTATCCTTCCTTTTTGCGCTCAGGTTCCTCCTTCATTCAGATCCAGATCTGCACCATAACCCAATCACTAGTATTCCAGATCTAGCATGTTATCAGATTTTCAATAAATCAGATAATCTTTTGCCTAATGGTCTTCTTCCTCTTTTATAGTCTTGCCTTTCACAATACCACAGCCCAAAACCATAATAGATCAATACCAAGGACCCAATACTTGGGATCAACACATCAGACGATATACCAAGGTCCAAAACCATAGGTTCAAATACCAAGGACAAAATACCACGAACCAAAAATGAGATCTCCCACATGTCTCCACATGTACGCACTTTTTCCCTGCATGAAAGTGCGTGTATACGCATACGCGACTTTTGAATGACTAACCCACGTGTATACCCGCCTTTGTTACGGAGAACCTGCGTATATATATTTTTCTTTCATTTTGAGACCCTAAACTGAGATCTGTCATGAGAGTGAGTTGCCATCAAGGACAACAACTATGCCATAGCACCAAACCTGCCAAACCTGTGCCATAATGCCAACAAATCTGGACATGCAGAGGGAGCTATGAAGGAAGAGAGAAAATTATGCAATGATAGGTATGCATTAGGTTCTAGTTATCATTCATTCCTCCTGATTTCAATACTTTGTGAAGTACAAGAATTTGAACAAAAGGTAGAAGCATATCATTTTCTAAGTAAAGATGCAGTCGAATGAGAAACTCCACTCATACTTTGGACTTATCATTTTAGGTAACTTGATCTTGTATCATTTCATTTGATGTTTGAATGTTTGGGTTTTTACTTAGCTGATGTTAGCACCACTAATGTCACAAAGAAACATGTTGTCTGCTGTTATATCAGATCATCTGATGGTGTTTGAAGACTATATCATATTTCATTTTCTTTCCAAAACTTCCATATATGATTTATTTACATTGCAGATGTTTAGAATCTAATTTGGTTAATGATTCTTTGCAGGAATATGCCTTCTGATTTTGTTGTATTCATAGACCCTAATTAATCAAATCAGCGTTATTTGTCTTTATGTTTGTTGTGTATACTTATCAAAAAATTTAATACTTTATTAGCAATTAATTCTCTTTTAACTATGAATTTAATGAATTTGAGGATCTATAGTTGTTTGAGGTTGAAAATCCCTAAAACACTAAATAGTTTATTGCTTCTTATGTCTAATCTTCCATTTTTGTTCGATGATTTTTTATATGCATATTTATATTTCGAAACTTTTTATGAAATTTCAAACATCATTTTGTAAATATTAAGTTTTAGTTTCAATTTTCTATTTAAATATTTGTAAATAATTTTCTTAAATCACTGAAAACTTATAAATTCTCTCAAATTCAATGATAAAAGGGTTGGACAGACTTGTCCCATATTCTCACTTGCCCTAGTGAAATCTGGGGGGTTGGTTAGGAGAAACATACAACTTCTCCTTGATCAACTCAAGTGGTGGTATTTTCTTTCTTGGAAATATTTTAGTAGCTCGGTTCAAAAACCAAACATCTATTTCTCTTTCCAATTTTGAAGTTGAGTACATAGTAGTTGCATCAAGTTGCTCTTATATTATGTGGATGAAACAAAAATGGCTAAAATGTAAGGTAACATATGATACACCTATTCCAATTATCTATGTCAATACAACTGTTATAAGTATATTGAAGAATCTTTTTCTTCATTCAAATACCAAACATATTATTATCAAGTATCATTTTCTTATAGAACAAGTGGCTAAGTAGATAGTGAAGTTGGAATATATTACAAAAAAGAACAAGTTGTTTACCAAGCCCCTTGCCAAAGAACATTTTGAGTATTTAAAGTAGAATTTGGGTGTGATCTCTCATGCTTCTCCTCGGTATTGTTTCTTGGAATTAGAGATGGAAACTATCCAATTACATACAAGGATGGTTGTGATATTTATACCTAAAAAAAATTCAAATTAAAGGGGAGTTTTCATATATATATATAATATATATATATATATATATATACATACATACATATTTATATATATACACATACATACATACATATATATACATATATACATACATATATACATACATATATACATACATATATATATATATATATATATATATATATATTATATATATATATATATATATATATATATTATATATATAATTTATATACATATATATATGCACACACACACACACAAATATTTTCTCCTTGAACCCAAACTAGGAAAACCAAATTGATTTTTCATTATATCCCTTTCAATATTACAATGCATTATACATGCCAAAGCATTCATAAACCCTAATCCATTAACCCTAGGTTAGAACATAATCATAGTTTCCTTGCCCAGATCTACAAAATACGATGGGAAAAACCATAATGTCCAAAACCATGTGAAAAACCATGCACAAAACCAAGGGTTGGTCTACCCCCCATCCTTGGTTCTGCCCAACCATTATTGGTTCTGCATAAAAAAAGTTTTCCCGGGGTGCTACCTCAAACCCCTTGGTAGGGGTGGATGTTTCCCCCCATACACCTAACACAATGTAATAGTTCTTGGGTTCAGTCATGGAAAGAATATAACACATACGAAACAAGTTTAGGGGGAGAAATTCACCAAAAAAACACAGTAAAAATCACAATTATGCCTGTAACAATTCATTGTTCATAGCCTTAGCAAAAGAAGCTTGTAGACAAGTCCATGAGATTCTCAATCTAGTTAGTTATATAGTTATATAGTTGGTGTCATAGGGTGATACTAGTCATAGGGGTATACAACCATCCTATGCCATTGATGTTAAAGGGGGATAATGTGCTAACATTGAAAAATTTGATGAAGATATGTTATCTATCATCAACATCAAAAGGGGAATGAGTGAGAAAGAAACAATAGATTTCCCAACGGTTGAATTGTCATCAATGACTAGTAGGAAATGTTTGGTTTCCACCAATGCCAAAGGGGGAGATTGTTGAAAAGTGGTTGCCATTGATGTGAAATTGTTGTCTTGATAGGCCCTGACCCAGGTTCAACATTAATTAGCCAAGCAAATCCCTAAACTACTGGCCCTTTCGGCTTCAATCTGCAGAGCGCAGACTGAAGTCTCACCCAAAGCAGTATGGGGGGATACAAGAACCAAGTTTCTACACCCTTAGATGGTTATGATGTTGTTTTATACCCTAACCCTTCCTTTTTGCAGACCTATAAGCCCTTTAGGGTTATCAAAGTACTTCTCTTATTCAGCTTTGAACCCTTTGCGAAAGTCTCTGATTGTCCTTCGCAGACTTGAAATGGTTAATTTAGACACTTACGTGCCCCTATAATTACCCTTACTTTTATGTCTGCCCAGATTAGCTTAAGTATTTATTAATTTCTACATGCATTATGATTATCCTCACGTAAATGGATATTTTCACTTGTGTTCATATGACAAAGTAAAACATATAGATTTGTGCATCAATATAGCATTAAATCACAAACCCATCATTCAACATAACGTAACAGCAAACATTCACAACAGAAGTAAATTAGCTCATACACAGATATCTTCGGAATAATTCTCTTTATTGATGGTTCAGATCTCCATTACAAACTCTAACTACCCTTCTTACATAGCTATAGGGATCCGTGCACTTAGTTGCGAAATTCTACCCTAGGCCTTTGCGCACTCAGCTACAGAGCCTCTTCCTATGCTAGGACTCTTCGCTCTTAGCTCTCAATTGCCAAAAAACCTTACCTAGAATTACACTAAAAGCTGCCTTAGACTCTTCTAAGACTCCCTTTTTTTACATTCCCATGGCTCGCAGACCAAGGGCAGATCTCATCAAGTCGACATAAGCTATCTAAACTAAGGTCGGAAACCCTTTTTGACTGTTTACATCTTCGCGCTCTGCGACCACAAAATGCGGAGACTTTACATTCTTTATACAAAAATTGGGCCTTTAGCACCAAAACTTGGGATTTTAACCCCAAAATTGACCCTAAGGGACTTATTCCCAACAAGCCCCCAACGCAAATCTAGTGACTCACCCAGAGTCACTTGGCTGGTACGGAGATCTTGCTGCAGAGACCTTCTAGCTCCACCTATACGATTTCAACCTCAGCAGTACAGTGTGTCGCTGCTTGCTTAACCTACTCGACTAGCTGCTCCATCGTTGGTTTTACATTGTCTACCCATATTTTCTACTGTGTCGCCTACTGACTGGCTAATTTCCCTTCAATGGAGGTAGTGAATACATAGGCTTCCTCCAGCCAAGGCTCCAATCTGGCCTTCAGTACTGCCTCGTTGTGTTGAGCTACATCCACATGTTCGTTTAATGCCTTCGATTCCTGTAGCTTTACCAACCTTTGCGTGATGGCGACGGTGCGTGTCATCGCTTTGACCTCATCTTACTTCTGCTCCAGCTCTCATGCCTCAATTTCTAGTCTTTGTAGGTGGGGATCTTCCTGCAGATTGGTCACTACTTCGAGCACCTGCTTGAAGAGCGCAATGCAATCCTTCACAGTGGTGTCAATAGCTGCAATGACATTGTTACACAGTAAAATGTCACTGCCATCATGTCAGTCTCCCTACTGTGCCATAAATCCACATTCACCTCACTTATGCTCTCTAAAATGGCTAAAAACCCTCTTTGCCTAAGTTAATTGAATCATCGCGTCTGTTCATTAAATAACCGTGCTGACTGGCGGAGGATAATGTAATTGCTGCGCTGCCAGCGCGGAAGCACACGTGTTTTCTGCGCTGGTCCAATTTCACGGACAGCGCGCCCTCCGCTTGTATCATTGAGCGCTGACCAAACCTCTTCTATAATTGGTCTGCGATGCCAGCGCGCCAGCCCAGTTTTGCACCCGCGCTGATCCTGTTTAGGTGAATTTGTTCTAACAGCCAACCTTCCAGATAACTCCAGACTTGGCTGTTAGCATTGTTGAGGTCTCCATCCTTTCTCTGGCATGTCTGTTCGACTGACCATCCACTTATCTTGGGGGAAAGCTCATCCTTTACCTATTCATGGAGACTCCTTCTCCTTTATAAGCCTCCTCCATTGCCCATGAGCAGCTAGTTTGGGACATATAGACTTTGATTGAGGAATTCTTAGTGCATTAGTGCTGCTCTTTGTAGGCATTTGGTGTGTTGTGTGAGGATTGCTTTGAGCTTGAGGAAGGTCATGAGCTTGTTGCCTTGTATGTGAGAGAGAGACCTCTTTGACTTGGGAGATTTGCTTCGAAGGTGAATGCTTGGAAGATATGCTGGCTGGACCCTCTAGAGAAGGACTCAGCGTCAGGACTTCGGTTGTACCTTACTCTATTTTCTGTTAATAAAGATAGATGACTACTCTTATGGTTCCATTTCCGTTTGTCCAATGAATGATTGATGTAAATTGTATCCTTCCTGACTGATACATAGTTGTTGTTAGTAGATTTTACGCTTGTGTTTGCTCTCTTTTGCTTGTGCAGGTGTTCGTCCGCAAGGATAGCGGAGAATTGTGATCGGCTGGAGCGAAGGAGCGAGAGGATCATCTCCTCGACAAACATAGCGTTGGAATCCAAGTAGGTTTCTTTAACCCACTTGTTAATTACAACTAGGAACCTGCAGTGTAGCATTGTTTGATTGTTGCTAGACCCCTGTTGGGCTAGTAGGGATCGCCTCTATCCGTAGAGGGGATTTACCTCTCCAACACTATGGAACATCTCTTAGAGCCACTCCTACATGAGGGCATTCTTCCTTGTATGATCGAGAAATCATCTCTGTGTACATCATCTTTATTGACAACACATAATGCAGGGCCTACACCATCTTGACACCGGGGCCCGAAGACGTAGTCCCTCCTGGATGAACTCCGTTATCAACACTTATGTTTTCATGTGTTGATGATTGTATTATTCCTCTTCTTTACTGCATGCATATGTATTTGTTAATGTTCTTTTAAAAATCAATTTTAACACATCACGAAAGTAAAAGGTCTTCGAAAGGTCCTTCGGCACACTCGGACCTGGATCAACAACCCATCTTTGATGACACCATGCATGCGATGAGAGTAAAGTCCATTTTGAATTGAGAGGTCAATGCCTCACCTTCCGATCCTTCCAAGGTTCCCTTCTTGGACTTCTTCGATGGGCGATTAGTTGCATAATGACCCATCTCATGACAATTAAAGCATCTCACTTTAGACTTGTCACCCTTCTTCCCTCCATGAGAAGAATTCGATTCAGAATGGGACTTCTTCCCCTTCCCTTTCCTTGCCTTACTCGCTAAGGCCAGATTTTCTTCATCATCATCCTTGGATGAAGAACCATCTCGTGTGCTCCTCTTGATCTCCTCCTGCATGAGATCCGACCATAGTCGTTCCCAGTCCAACAGTTTTTCCCTTCCATTCACAAAGTCCTGGTAGCTATTCTAACTCTTTGGAAGGCCAAGGAGAGCGAGGCTCACCATATCATCATCGACAGTAGTTATTCCCACACTACCAAGCTCATCTCTGCAAGTGGTGATCTTGTTCAGATATGTGGAAATAGTATCGTTGTTCTCCATCTTGATTCTTCGAAGCTTATCCTTGAATGCCAATTTCTTTTGGTTGCTATTGTTCTGGTAGATGTCCTTCAATGTCTTCCACATTGAATATGGAGTATCCTTCCCATGGAGACTCGAGACAATATGGTCTCAAACTCCCTCAAGGATGATCCGTCTCGCCCTCGCCACACACTTCTTCCACTCAACCAACTCTTGTGCATTAGTTGAACCTCGCTTTGGTATTTCTCGATCAATGAAATCCTTCAAGCCGTTGTCTTCTAATATAGCCTCCATGCGATCTTTCCATGCTATGTAATTTGAGCTACCTTCCAAGGCATACTTGAGTCTCAAGCCATAGAATGTCATTGGCCAACCTTGAAGTATGATAAGAATTCAATTTGCACCTACAACCCGGAACTTCAAACTTTGAATTCTCTTCTTTGTATATTGTTTACAACTCCGATAAACTTAGCTTCGATACAATGTAGAATTTCCTACAAATTCTCTACAAATTTACCTCTGAGATCTATGTGGAAAATCTGATTGTAGATTAACTCAATAATGCAATATATCAAAGCAAAATACTATAATCTACTTCTAGTATCAAACTTACGGAAGCTTAAAGATTGAGTTGAATCAGAGCTAAACACATATAACCATAAAAAGAAGAATCAATGCACATGAAACACAGAAAATACTCAGGGGAAAGCCTCACCTAACTATATGTATTATCATACAAGGTGGAAATACATAGAGATTATACAAAGCCTTAGCTCTCACAGCTAGCCAGCTCTCAGAAAATCCTCCTGGATGCTCACAGGCAATCAAAGCTTCTCACAAGCCTTCTCCTCTGCCCTCCAAGCTCCTATTTCCTTGCAGTTTCTCCTAGGTGTCCTCTTGTTACCAAGTGGAACACTAATCACTCACACCGATCTCACACCCTGTAAAACTGCACAATCCTCAAGGAACCTTACCTTGACTGCATGGATGAGTTTCCTTTATAGGAAAACACATGCAAATAATAGCAACCTGTCCTTAACATTTAGCTCAACTGGGTCTTTCTCAGAATAGACATGCATGAGTTTCTGATGAGAGAATCTTCAGTTATCTGGAGTACACTTGTTGAGTGCATGCATGCATCAACTGACTGGTAACTCACAATTAGTTCCTCAAACAGTTTGGAACTAATTTAATTGGACTTAACTCAGTAAACTGAGCTAACTAATTACAACTCAAATATAACTCAAACTTATCTCCTTAATTAAGGGATAATCTCCTTAATTTAAGGGATAATTGTTGCATGACTTCAGAAAGACTTCTAACTTGAATTTCTCCAACTAATTAACTCAAGTTGAATTAATTAATTATTTTTCAAGCAGCTGGTGAGACTTTTGAATTTTAATTCAAGGACAAATTAAAATTAAAATATTCTAATTTTATTTTTATGATTTCTTGTTGTTATTTTCAACAGGAGGAGAATGATACAATTGTAGCATTTATTTCACGAATAAAGGAGCTCAAGAACAAGCTGGGTGGTATCGGTGAAGTTGTGTCATATACAGATTTGGTCACAATTACCATGAATTGTATGACTGATGAGTATCATATATTCATCACTAGCTTGAATACAAGAGAAAATGCCCCCATGTTTGAAGAATTGACAGGGATCCTCATGCAAGAGGAGGAAAGGCAGCTAACTCAAACCTCAAAGTTCAGATTTGGCCTTAATGGCGAAGAAGAAGCCCTTCAGAGGAAATCCAAATGTTTCACAGAAGGGCAGTGCAAACCCAGAAAGAAAGATGCCCCCACCTCAAGGTACGCCTTTCAATAGAAATGACTCTACGAGCATATGTTTTTATTGTGGTAAAACCGGCCATATAGCCAGATATTGCATGAAGAAGAAGTTTGATGAAGGTCGGAAGAGACATAAACAACATGTAGGTCATTTTGTTGGTGAGGAACAGAGTCAAAACCTCAAACTGTTCATATCTGACTTTGCACTCTCGGATAAGGATGATGAAGCAGAAACCTGGTTTGTGGACTTAGGTGCATCCATCCACATGATAGGGAACAGACAGTGGTTTCAAGACTTCAAAGAGACAAGTAGTGGAGCAAACATCTATCTTGGTGATGATAGAGGGTACCAAATCAAAGGTTATGGTAATATTCCTGTTGTTTTGCCTGATGGAAATATTAGACATATCCATAATGTAATGTATGTACCCAGGATAAAAAAGAATCTGATCTCTGTTTCTACTATAACTTATCAAAATCTCAAGGTAGAGTTTTATAAATCATATTGTGTCATTAAAGACCTGTTGGATTGTATGAATCCTATTGCATCAGGTATCCATGTGGGAGGATTGTACAAGCTAAATGTCAAATGTGCACCACATCAGGTATTGACATCATCTGCCATGACTACAGTGGACATATGGCATCATAGGTTCGGCCACATTAATTTCAATGATCTGCTGCTATTACAAAAAAGAGGTATGGTCGAAGGTCTTCCTGTTTTAAAACCTGTTCATATTGATTGTGATGCATGTGCACTGGGAAAGCTGCACAGAGATGAATTTCTTATGAATGCTGATAGAAGGAGGAGAGATATACTAGAGTTGGTATAGACAGATTTACGCGGGCCTATGTAGATAAGGTCGTTATCCGGTGCATACTCTTTTTTATTGTTTATTGGTGATTGTACTAGATTTACTTGGATGTATTTCCTCAGGAAGAAGAGCCACACATTTGAATACTTCAAGGAGTTCAGAAGTATGGTTGAAAAGCAAACAAGTAAAAGCATCAGGATTATTCGCTCGGATCAAGGGGGAGAGTACAAAAATTCTTGTGTCCTCAAATAATGCAAAGATAATGGGATACAACAATAGTTTACAGTACCCCACACTCCTCAACAGATCGAGATTGCAGAGACGTAGAACAGAACCCTTGTGGAGTGTTCTCGCAGTATGTTAAAAGGTGAGAATATTTCTAATGGGTTTTGGGTTGAAGCAATTAATACTACAGTATATCTAAAGAATAGAAGTCCAACAAGAAGTGTAGATTTCAAAACTCCTTTTGAAGCTTTATTTGGTTATAAGCCTGCAGTTAAGCATTTGAGAGTTTTTGGCAGTAAAGCCTTTGCCCATGTCCCAAAGGAAGATAGAAAGAAACTAAATTCAAAGGCATCAAATGTATTTTTGTTGGGTATTGTACAGAATTTAAAGCTTACAAACTATTTAATCCCTCTACTCATAAAGTTTTTGAGAGCAAAGATGTAGTGTTTCATGAGCAGGTTAATGATGAAAGCCATGAGAGTGTTAATGAAGAATGGCACGTGCCCTTGTTGGTGGAAGAAGGAAGTGATGAATCAGGTGACAACAATGAGAAGTAGCAGCAGCAGGTAGGGAAAGAAAATGATGTAGCTGTCAAGCCAAGTCCACAAAAGGATGACCAAACAAGGTTTGAAGCTACCCCACCACTTAGGAGATCAGGTAGGAAGGTTTAGTTGCTAGTAAGATATAGGGAAAATTCTTTTATAACTAGTATGATGAACGTTGTTGAACCCTCTAGTTATAAAGAATCCAGTCAGTATAGTGAATGGAGGGCTGCTATGGAAGAAGAATATGAATCAATCCTCAAAAACAAAACTTGGGATTTAGTTAAACTACCTAAAGGCAAACAACCCATAGGATGCAAATGGATGTATAAGCTTAAATCTAAAGCATATGGGAGCATAGATAAATATAAATCTAGAATGGTTGCAAAGGGGTATTCGCAACAAGAAGGCATAGATTATGATGAAACATTTGCCCCTGTAGCTAAAATAAACACAATCAGAATGATAATTACTTTAAGCTACCAAACACCATTGGATGATTCACCAGCTAGATGTTAAATCTGCATTTTTAAATGGGGACTTAAAAGAAGAAGTTACTTAGTGCAACCTGAGGGGTTTGTCAAACAAGGTGAAGAACATTTAGTTTGTAGGTTAAAGTAAGCGTTGTATGGACTAAAACAAGCACCTAGGTCATGGTATGACAAAATTGATTCATTTTTCCTGCAGCATGGTTGTAAAAGAAGAAAAAATGACCCTAATCTTTATACCGTGTTGGATAAAGAGGAAAATATTGTTTTGATCTTTTTATATGTAGATGATCTAATCATTATAGGGAATGTTGATAATCTCATTAAAGAAATTAAGGAGCAGATGTCACAAGTCTTTGAGATGAAAGACCTTGGAGAGCTACATTATTGTTTGGGTTTGGAAGTTTGGAGGGATTCTAGAAAAAAAAAATTGTCACAGAGTAAGTATGCCAGAAGCTTACTGGAAAAATTCAAAATGGATCAGTGCAAAGCTACAGCAGTACCTTTACAATAGAACTTAAAACTTCATAATGATGATGAATCTAAGGAGGCAGATGCGACTTTGCATAGACAACTGGTTGGGAGTCTAATATATTTGACTACAACTAGGCCTGATTTGGTTTATGCAGTGAGTGCATTGAGCCAATTTATTTCAAAGCCCCTTGACAACCATTGGGTTGCAACAAAACTTGTTTTGAGTATCTCCAGGGAACCTTAGATTTTGGTATTATTTACACTGGTTCTTGTGACATTAGATTGACAGGTTTTTAAGACTCCGATTGGGCTGGAAATGTAGATGACAAATGATCCATAACAGGCTATGCATTCATAATTGAATCCTGGTTCATTACATGGAGAGCAAAAAGCATAACACAGTATCCTTGTCTTCTGCGGAAGCTTAATATCAAGCTATGTGTGCAGCAACATGTGAAGCAGTTTGGTTGTGGAGACTTCTCCTTGATGCTCGAGAAGAACAGAAGGTTGCAACAGTGACCAAATGCGACAACTAGAGCTCCATCAAACTTGCAAATAACCCAATATTTCATAAGAACACAAAGCATATTGATACATAGTTTTATTTTGTCAGGGAGAAAGTTCAGTCAAAAGAAATCCATATTGGGTATTGTAATAGTTGTGACAATGTTGCTGATATTTTTACCAAAGCTCTTGGTAGAATCAAGTTTGATTTGTTTAGGTAAGTGTTAGGCATATGTGTCAATCCATTACTCCATTAAGGGGGGCTGTTGAGATTAATGAAAAAATGTCCTAATGGAGTGACGGTTCAAACTAAACCTTAGATTAGGAGTTTGTTCCTATTTTCTAGGGTGTTGTTTCAACTTCCCTAAATGTGTGTTTCATGCATATATTTCTCATGTAATGAATTGTAAGGTAGAGTGCGTTCTGCAGAGGCAGTCTTGCCGCTCTAGGTGGTGTTCCACACTTCTGAGCTGCTTAAGTTTGATTTATTAAATTTGATTCTGCTCTTTTTGACAAGAGGTGGGGAAATATTAGGAAAAATGTAATTATTACATTTTATCTAATATTTTGCCTACCTCCATCCACTTTTTACGAAGTGATATTGAGTAAAATATAATATTATAATATTGCATTTTAAACAATATTGATTAAAATGTAATATTTAAGTTGTGATGTGACAATAAATATTAAGTAAAATATAATAATATTACATTTTAATTAGTATTTCCCCCACCCCTGGTCACTTTTTAATGGGTGGAGTGGTAATAAATATTGTCATATTATATTTTATCCAAGATTTCCCTCATCCAATTCACTTTTTATTAAAAAACTCTTTATATTTGAGGTTCATAAGTAAATTTAACTCATTTTTTATCTCGATATAGTAGAGATGTTGTAATCATTAACATTTTGACTTTGATAAAAATAAAATAAAAAACATAAAATTAATACTTATAATTATAATTAATTATTAAACCCAATTTAGATCTATTTCAACTGTGAATCTGTCAAACTTAGAGAAATCAATCTCTTAAGATACACACATCTTTTGATCCCTCTCTCGGTGTTAAATAAATTTAGAATTAAAAATAAATCTAAATTAATTTAAAACAATATAAAAACTAATTTCTTAATATTCTATATATTAAAAAAAAATTATATTGATTTATATATTCAAAAATATATAAATTACAATCAATCAAAATTATACGGTAAAATTTTTTAAAAAACAAACCAAATGTATTATATAAAGACAATCTAAAAGCAAATATAAACGCAGAAGAATTGAAAAGTAAAATAACTTACACGTCCTTTTTCTCTCTTCTGTCTATAACTCTGAGTTTATATATATATATATAAAAGTTACAGAAGAATTGAAGGTGAAATTAACTACACGTCCTTTCTCTTCGTTTATTAACGGTTATTTTATTTTTATATATATATAGATATCATTTTAAGTTAAAAGTTAAATATATTAGAAATTTATGATTTAATAAGATTTGAAAATCTAATAGAGTAAAAATTATCTGTTTTAAAATTTAAAATTTAAAATGAGATAAAAATGATAACATCTTATAACTATTATTTGATGGAATGGTCATAATCTCCTATCTTTATTCTTCTTAATAGGTAAAAATTTGTTTCCTGAATTTTTACAGCATAGATCCATCTTATGCACGGATCTAACATTAACCGAGGGGATCAAATTTCCAAACTTATTTTAGAGTGCAAATAAACAATGTGTATTTTTTCAGTGTTTAAATTGTATTCTTAAATGCTATATATTAAAATATTTTATTCATAACTTATTTATTTTGGATATTCTATATAACATTAAAATATTTTCTTTTAATCTTTTTTTTCTATACACAAATCTATATGAAGTTGATATTCACATTAATTAATTAACATAGGTCTTCAAATAATTTATTTAAATAACGTGTTAAAATATTTTAGAAAAGTATAAGACTGAAACATTTTACTCACATTTTTTTTTTACTTCTAATTACTTTATATGAAATTATATTAGGTCATATAAACAATTAATCAAACATGCATAGCATATTCGTTTTTTGATTGTAGCAGTGTCTCTCATCAACCAACATTGATCCATCTTAAGCAAGGATCTAACATGAGGCCATAGAGATCAAATTCAACCAACATAGATCCATCTTAAGCAAGTATCTAACATGAGCCCAAAGAGATCAAATTTCTTGTGGTGAAAACTTATTTTAGAGCGCAAATAAACAATGTGTATTTTTTCAGTGTTTAAATTGTATTCTTGAATGCTATATATTTTTAACCGTCTTTTTTTTTTGTAAGGTTGGTAGGACTCTCTGATGTTCGAGTTTACATGTCCATTATTCACCTCGCTACGGGGGAGGGTAGTACAAAATTCAAACCCAAGATCTCCGGTTCAGTGAGACTTCATTCCACAACCATCGCCACTTGAACTACCCAAACGGACCAACCATCGGTCAATATTAATTCATATTAAAATATTTTATTCATAACTTATATTGGATATTTTATATAACGTTAACATATTTTCTTTTGATATTTTTTTCTATATACAAATATATATGAAGTTGATATTCACCTCAATTAGTTATATTTTATTTAAATAACTTGTTAAAATATTTTTGAAAAGTACAAGGATTAAGATCTTACTCACATATTTTTTTTACTTCTAACTACTTTACATGAAATTATATTAAATTATATGGACAAGTAATTAAATACCCATAACATGTTTTTTTATTGTACTTGACATCTTTTTAAATAAAGTGTTAAAATATTTTTGAAAAATATAAGACTCAAGCATCTTACTCACATATTTCTTTTTTAATTCTAATCACTTTACATGAAATTATAAAAAGTTATATGGACAAGTAATTAAACATGCATAACATATTCATTATTTTATTATAACATTGCTTTTCTATTGAAAAAATATTTTTATTTTGTCCACTGGGCAAATATTTTATTTAAATAACTTGTTAAAATATTTTTGAAAAGTACAAGGATTAAGCATCTTACTCACATATTTTTTTTACTTCTAACTACTTTACATGAAATTATATTAAATCACATGGACAAGTAATTAAATATGCATAACATGTTTTTTTAGTGTACTTGATATCTTTTTAAATAAAGTGTTAAAATATTTAAGTATGGGGGATTAAGCAGTGCATTATATTAGATATCATTTTTGGGATTCAACTGCGTTAAGTAATTCATTCAAACGTATGACCATTTCCATGAGAGGTAGTCGTAACTGACTAATTTCTCATGATTTTTGAATAGTTCACTTAGCACTCATTGCATCGGGTGACCATTTCCATGAGAGGTAGTCGTAACTGACTAATTTCTCATGATTTTTGAATAGTTCACTTAGCACTCATTGCATTACTAATTTCTCATGATTTTTGAATAGTTCACTTAGCACTCATTGCATTGGGTGACCATTTCCATGAGAGGTAGTCGTAACTGACTAATCTCTCATGATTTTTGAATAGTTCACTTAGCACTCATTGCATCGGGTGATGCTCACAGGGGTGAAGAAGTGGGATTGAAACTAGTGAAATGTGGAGAACGAATCACATAGCATCAATCATCACTTCCGGGGCTTGCACCCGGTAACCAGGACTTCCCAGGAGGTCACCCATCCCAGAACTCCTCTGGCTCAAGCGCGCTTAACTGTGGAGTTTTTCCCCACAATCAAGCCCACTTAGCTTGCTACCCCATTTGCAAAACCTTAGCAAGTATTGTGCCTCATGAACCATTCAAGTAGAGATCCCTTGACTCTTTTTGAATTTAAGTATGGGATTACGCAGTGCATTATATTAGATATCACTTTTGGGATTCAACTGCGTTAGGTAAGTCATTCACGTATGACCATTTCCATGAGAGGTAGTCGTAATTGACTAATTTCTCATGAATAGTTCACTTAGCACTCATTGCATC
>APFE030208145.1:32956-51433 GCA_000404065.3 Pinus taeda
CTCATAAAGAACGGCACTTGGAAGCTGGTTGATCCTCCATTAGGAACCAAACCAATTGGCTGCAAGTGGGTCTACAAGAACAAGTATAAAGCTGATGGCTCACTTGACAAGCACAAAGCTAGGCCTGTGGCAAAAGGTTTTGCACAGAAGGAAGGGGTTGATTATGAGGAGACTTTTGCCTCCACAGCAAAATGGGCTACCATCCGGACACTCTTCGCCCTAGCAGCTCAGAACGGTTGGAAAGTCCATCAAATGGATGTAAAAATTGCCTTCTTGAATGGAGATCTAAAAGGGAATGTTTTTATGTCCCAGCCTGAAGGATTTGCTATGAAAGGACATGAACATAAAGTATGCAAACTTGTGAAGTCCTTGTATGGCCTAAAACAAGCACCATGAGCCTAGTATGAAAAACTAACTGAGCATCTTCTGAAACTCAATTTCAATCATTTTGATCTTGATGATGCAACTTTATTCGTCAAGAAAGTTGGAAAAATGATTGTATATCTTGTGGTATATGTAGATGATCTTTTAATGACAGGGAACAATGAAAGTTGCATTGCATCCATAAAGAAGGAATTGCGGAAAAGTTTTGAAATGACTGATTTGGGATATGTTCATTACCATCTTGGCATTGAAGTAACCTAACATCCAAAGTCCATATTTCTTTATGAAAAGAAATACATTAGAGATTTGTTGAACAAGTTTGGCATGACAGAGTGCAATCCTCTTACTACTCCAATGGAACAAAACTTAAAGCTCACATCTATTGAAGGAAAGGAATTTGAGGATGCAACAAAGTATAGACAGCTTGTAGGAAGTCTAAACTACCTAACTACTACTAGACCAAACATTTCATTTGTTGTTGGAATCCTCTCTAGGTTTATGCAAAAACCTTGTGAGGGACATTGGTCTACTGCAAAAAGAGTTCTAAAGTACTTGAAGGGAACTCAAGACTTTGGAAACAAGTACACACAGGTGGATGACTTCAGCTTGATCAGATACTCTGATTCAGACTTCGATGGAGACAAAGAAACTGGGGTATCTACTTCAGGATATGCTATGAGTCTTGGCTCAGGAGCTGTCTCCTGGAGATCACGCAAACAATCAGTTCCAGCAGATTCCACAACAGAAGCAGAATATGTGGTAGCAGTTGAAGCAACAAAAGAAATTGTGTGGCTCGGGAAAATTCTTGAAGATTTGCAGGTAAAACAAGTACAATCAACTCCACTCATGATTGACAATACCTTTGCAATAAAGTTGGCCAAGAACCCAAAGTTCCATGATCAAACGAAGCACATCAATACTAAATATCATCTGATTCGACATCATGTTGAGGACAAAACAATCCATCTCCGTCATTACTCCACAAATGAGAAAATTGCAGACATCTTCACCAAAGCGTTTGGAAGAGAAAAGCTTGAACGATTCAGAACGATGCTTGGAATCACCAACATCCCTTCAGATTAAGGGGGGGAATGTTGACACCTAATCCTCATGATTGGGTGAATTTATGTAAATAATTAAATTAGGAATGTGAACAGTCATCGGGAGATGAACTGAACAGTCACACCCTACTGTATATAACAAAGACATACCTGATGGAATAAAAAGAATCAGTTTTTCTGCCTAATGGAGTTATTGCCTGGCCTGACACAGATCCTAATATTCACAGAGTATATCGGTGACATAATCTACTGTCGTGTTGTCCCAGTAGTCCCCAATCTTTCCAAACTTCGTCTCTGCCTCCGTGCCAATGTTCACCTATCTAATTTTGAGCGGCTCAGTTATGTCTAGGTTCTCTAGTTGCGGTCCTTCAACTTCGCAGTGACCTTTAGTCTCTGGAATATTAATCTTCCTTGGGTCTTCATCTTCTTTTTTTGTTGTTACATTGTAGCACTCTGGCACGTGGCTCAGCTAGGTAGTCCAATCAAGTTGAATCAAATCTAGAGGATCCTACGGTATCCTGAAGATTGCTGCCTTAACCTCCTAGAACGCTTCATCGATACATTCAAACCCATCCTCAAAGATGAACATCATTAAAAATCCTTGGTGCTGACATCCCATTCTTCAGTGCCATGGTAGAGTTCTATCTCCAAGTACCAATTCATCAGTATAACATCCAAGGTATGACAAAATAGATGGACCCACTCTGGCTGAGGCTTCACTCCATACACTTCAGTCAATTTGGCCAAATGGTCGCATGAATCATCCCTCCCATCATACTTTTCTATTAGTTGCACTTTTGGGTGACCAAACCACACTGTCATTATTTTTATGTATACATGCCAATCATCAAAACTATTCTTATGTGTGCCCCACCATCTCACAAGCATAGCGTGCAACACCTAGTCTAGGGCTTGGAAGCAATGCTTCTCTCACACTTCTCTTTAAAATGCATCCAAAAAGTGATAAACATCAGTTAAACCATCATAGTAAGGCAGATTTCTTACCTCTGATGATACACAGCACAATGACTTGGTCATCATATTACAACGCAATGTAGATGCTTCATGCAATCGATTCCGCCAATGCTCTAGTTCTTCGTCTGAATCTGATGTGCAGGAACTTTCGCGGTGCCATGCAATACGTCCATCTACTCTCAGATTCACCCAATCCTGATCTTGCACCGTTATCTTATAAATCTGGTCCAAATCGTCATCACTTTCACAATTGTGGACTGGTTCAGTATAGCATGGTCCTTCTGCAAGCTCTAGGGGCACTACTACACAGAGCGATTTCTTCTCAAATATCATCTTTCACTTCTTCAAATTGACTACCCCATTCATGTCAGTGGCCCAATCGATCCCAAGGAGGGCGGGGTAAGGATTTTTGTCATCCACAATCTCTATCACTTCAAAATCAACTAGTGTGCTCGCGCCTTCAATATCAACCATTACCCCCTACAACCTCCCCATTGGGATGATTTTCTGTTGATTCACCATCCTTAACTAAATCAGAGACCATTGTAGCACAAGTATTCCCATTCTCTCCCCTATCTATTTCGGAAAAATATATGCGTCCGACCCCAAATTTAAAATAACTTGATCCATCTCAT
This sequence comes from Pinus taeda, assembly GCA_000404065.3. Taxonomy (NCBI): domain Eukaryota; kingdom Viridiplantae; phylum Streptophyta; class Pinopsida; order Pinales; family Pinaceae; genus Pinus; species Pinus taeda. The sequence goes on from APFE030208145.1 coordinate 36,012, forward strand.
ATTCTCCTATCTGTGTAATAAGCCTCATCTCACGCGTTGTTTTTTCCTTATGCCTGCCATGACTACATGCGGTCCATCAGTAGCGTTTTCCTTCCTAGCGCACCTATTGATCAGCTCCTGCAGTCCCTTCACAGCCTTGCTATCATGTAACAATTTCATGCAGGTCTCCAAGAACATGGTAATCATAGACGGGTCCATTTCTTCAGCCGAATTCTCTGTACTCCCTGAGATAGAGGCCTCATCAAAGCTTTTCTTCGCTTCCATAAACATTTCTTTTACGCATTCTAGATCAAACCCGGTCTCCTTTTTTGGTGCTTTGTGGACCCACTCACCTTCTTTAGGTTGCTTCCCCTTATCTTCACAAGTCATCGCTCTACTCCGCGGCATAATATTTACCTTAAGATCTTCCTCGCGAGGGTCAACCCTCATCATCTACATGTTCTGATTTGGCTTTTTAGGTTGCACCCCCTTTTCACATATTTTAGCCAACAATATAGGACAATCCTCCATTGCATGGTCAATCTAAGAACAATAGCGGCATGACAACCGCATTGGATTGGGGCAGTCTCATGCATAGTGTCCTAGTCCCCCACAGTTGTAATAAATGGCCTCCCCTCGACCTCTACCAGGTCCTCCTCTAGCTCGGCCTTGTTCGTGCCCCTAATACTTGCCTCATGCTCCTCCTGTGCCTTGGTCCAAAGGCCGCGTTTCTACCTACACCATGTATGCAGGTGTTCTATCCATCATTAATTTGTAACTACAACAATTGTGCTCATCATGACCCACTGATTGATAGAAGTTGCAAAAGAGTTGTTGTGGTGTCTGTACGAATTTCTTGAGCAAGTGGCAATTGTCTGTCGCATGTTTTCTAGCTACCTGACAAATAGCACACCATAGTGCAGGTCCTATACTTAGCCCTGCTGGAGCTTCCAGCCTCAAAGGCATTGGTTCCCCTGCTACAACATAATTTGCGAAAACTGGGTAGTGATATTTGTCATGCCCCTAGCTTTTCCACTTCAAGCACCAAACTTCTTCGTGTGCCTCGGGATGAGTTTCTCTATCTTTCTTCAGACTCTACATTTATATGAAAAGGTTCTACAACTACGCATGAATCAGTTGAACCCCAATATTAGCATCTTTCATTGGTGTCTCATGCAATCTCATCGTGATTTCCAGAGCTTTCGCCTGGGTCCCAATCTTCTGTTGTGATACCGCAACCCTTAGATGAGGCAGGAGCGAAGCCACAAACCATTTGCGGTACTGCTCATCAGTCAGATTCATGTTAGCCTTGTGGGTCGTACACTTCAATCTCTGATCTAGATCCCAGGGTGTCTCACCAGGCTTCAGCATGATCTCTTTGAATCCCACAATTGATTGCGCCTTAGACTTAGGTCTACTAAATTCCTTATTCAGCGCAATCTGGATATCTGCCAATGCCGACATCATATTACCAGTGCAATACTTAATGTACCACGTTAGTGCGGGGTCTTGCAAAGCACTAACCAATGTCTCTTTCTTCATTTGATCATTCGTGATACCCTAAGCCTCCCATACAACCTTCATGACAAACCAAAACTAGTCTGGATCTTCATTTCCTACATCCTTGAACACAGGTAGCTTTACGGAGTTTGGCATATTGAATGGTGGTAGAGGTGGTGGTGGTGTAGGTGAAGACATATGCAGCAGGGGTGAAGATGGAGGTGGTTTGGGTGGATGGGGTATTCGTGAGAACCCTTGCTTTATCAACTGAATAGCACTCTGCGGAGATGCCTGTGTTGCTTCCTTGTTGTCACTCAGAGGGGGTTCAATTAGTGTGCTATATTCAGGGTATGTTCTTCCCTTGTTCCTGAATTTCCTTCCAATTCACATGGCCCAAAACATCAAGGTAGCTACATAACCCGCTTTTCACACAAGAGTATCTTAATCCAAGTATTTAACGATTTTAAATACTTACCTCGTGGTCCCTTGAAGAAGCGGCGCTCTGCTTCACTGTAACTAACCAAGGTATCAACCACGAACTCTATCACAAACCATCCTATGATACGATCGATCCAATGATCGATAGCACGTGCAATCTTATCTTCAAAGGCCTTTAATCTCTGCACTAATTCCAGGGTCCACACTATTCGACTGTCAAGCCTTCACCTTCCTTGGTCGTCTACCAATTTTGCGATCCACTTGTACAACTCAACCGAGAAGGAATAGAAGAAGGTCTCGTGTATCTCTGTGTACAGGTATCTTTCCAACCACTATTCTTTCATCAACCACGGATTCCTGTTTTCTTTTGCCATGAATTTATGGATATTTCTATCCAACCAGTCTTCGATCTCTTTCTTAGTTGGATTCCAATGATGTGACATCACACATCTCGTTATGCAGATCTCGGTCCTGGTAATGGAACCATTTGTTGGATTGATGGGCTCTGACCCAAGTTTAGCATTAATGTTGGGCATGGAATCCCCCCACAACATGTTTGGGGCTCAAAGCCCAAGTTTTAGTCAAATGTATTGTAAGACTTTGCGAATTACAGGTGTGGAGCGTGAAGTATAGGTTGAGTCATAGGGTTGTCTGCCTTGAGTATTGTAAAGTAATGTAATGACATGCCGAACTACCCATGGTCCATGAACCATGGGATTGTATAAATAGGTGAGGCTCTAAGTTGTAAAAATAGAGAATTGAGAGATAGATGAATATGCATGGTTCGAGCATAGAGTAAGAGTCTAAGTGTATTGGGTCGTAGTAGTAGGAAGAGGCCCTACAGCTGAGTGTGCAAAGGCCTAGTAGAGTCCACAGCTGAGTGCGCGGACCCCTGTAGCTGAGTGCGCAGGGCAGTGTCAAGTCTGTAATCTTGATCGAAGAATAATAAAGAGAAGCTTATTCCAATTTCTGGGTCTCTACTTGTGCATTGCCTTCTTTACATTTATATTGTTTTTTTATATCGCGCACTAATATGATTGTTGGATATGCTGTTAATAATCACTAGTCTTACACAAACAAGTTGAATAATCGGGTAATAACATATTAAATAGCAAGGAACTGGGGTATAATACGGGTCGCACCCTAAGTAGGGTTGTGCAGAAGCAGCATCACAGGTTGCGAGGGACTAACAGGTGTGCGTAGCGACGTGCGCACAGGGTCAAACCATGGACCTCCAGAAGCTCATTAGACATCCCCAGGGTGTGGAAACCTAGTTCTAACACCCTCCCATACTACTTCGGGTGAGATCTCAGTCCATGCTTGGTGAACTGTTGCCGAAAGGGCCAGTAGTATTAGGATTTGCTTGGCTAAATCACCTCTGAACCTAGGTCAAGCCCATACAAGCCAATAAATGGTTCTGTTGCCGTGACCGGGATCTGCATAAGGGATGTCTGATGTCATGCCACTGGAATCCAACAAAGAAAGAAATTGAAGAGTGGTTGGATAAGAAGATTCACAAGTTCGCGGCGCAGGAAAATAGAAATCCACGAGTAACTAAAGAACAGTGGTTGGAGCACTACTTGTATATGGAAATCCACAAAATTTTCTTTGCATCCTTTCCATCTGAGCTGTATGAGTGGATCATGAAGCTACCAGACAGTCAGGGAATGTGTAGGTTCGACAAACCAATCGTGTGGACTCCGGAATTAGTGCGCAGACTAGAAGTGTCACGAGTTAAGATCACGTGAGCTATGGGCCATTGGCTCGACTGAATTATAGGAGGATTTATCACTGAGTTCGTTGTAGATACGACCGTTAACTATAGTGAGGCAAGGCAACGTTTCCTCAAGGGACCACGAGGTAAGTATATTAAATCTTTAAACACTTGGATTAAGATGCTATTGTGTGAAAAGCAGGTTATGCAAATAAATTAATGTTTGGGACTATGCGAAGTGGGAAGATCTACAAAAGAAGAAGTAGTGAAGAATTGGAAACCAGTCCCTTAATTTCCCCCTCTCGGGAAAGTGGGGAAGAGCTCACGAAAGTTTCTCCGAGAAGCGTGGTCAGTCTGATAAGGCAGTGCATTCCATGTTTACCACCCCCACCCACACTGCCACCCGTCTCACCCTCCTCACCTCCATATCCACCCACCCCACCTCTACCACCACCACAGTTTATTATGGTGAGTGTGATCAAACTACTGGTATTCAGAGGAGTAGAGAATGAAGATCTGTACCAATTCTAGTTTGTGGTAAGAGTAGTATCAGAAGAAAAAGGCATCATGCATGACAATATCAGGAAGGCTACATTGGTAAGCACATTGCAGGATTGCGCATTAACATGGTAGATCAAGCATTCTAATGATCATCCAAAAGCAGGAATCACAGAGATCCAAACCGCGCTGAACAGGGAATTTACCAGGCTAAAGTCATAAACACAATCAATCATCGGGTTTCAGGAGATCATGATGCTCTTGAGCGAGACCCCCTAGGATCTGGACCAAAGACTGAAGAGTATGATTCACGAAGTCAACATGACATTGACAGTGTTAACACCCAGGTTTTTCCCTATGACTCCCAAGGGAATACGACCGGGGTAACCACTAACCAATCTTTGGACTACAGCTTCTAGCCCAGTTGTAATCAGAGAGGGCTCTCTCTGTTGGGCTTGCCTCTATTTTTATGGAGTTTTTAGGCTATTTATGAGGTAAAGGTTTGTTTATTTTGTGTTTGGTTGGGAGGATTATTTCTGATAGTTTTGAAATGTTCTCTGCAGGTAAATTAATCCATTGGGCAATGGAGTCTGTAGCTATTGGTTCCTTAAGATCCTGGTTTAGTGCAGCTGGAATTACAGGGCCTTTATATATTTCATAAAACAAACTGTAAATTGTGATAGTGAAATGTGAATCAACTAGTGAAGAGCAGTTAAGAATTCTTCACTGAGCTGGGATGTGAGAAAGGGACCTATTCCTCAGGATCAATGCTTGAATTCCTGAAACAATAGATCACTGTGCTGATATAGTGTGAAAGGTAGCAATTAAGAATTACACTTTCATTACCATAACTGAAGAAAACATTTATAATAGCTTAGATTGAGTTCAAGATAATCTGGGATTAAATCCTGAGACTATTCTTTTTCCTTGCTATTAGATACTTAAAACATGGAAATCGTGAATGATATATGAAAGATAACGAACATATAACGAAGAGTAACAAGAAAACTTATTGAGCCATGAGATACGCAGGAATCCTGCAACATTCAGCCATACACCAACAAGACATCAAGAGACACAAAGCTTTGGAAATCCCATCATCCTTTGTATTAATTCTCTGAAGATTTACAGTAGAAGAGGAGCAGAATAGATATCAAAAGATTTCTTACATCCAATGTCCAACCCCTGCTAACAAACGCGAGGGGGAATATATAGAAGTCTATTACAAAATATCTCAGGCATTGAGTCATCTGAGAGGGAAAATATCTTCTTTAACTGGTACAGGGATTGCAGATGAGAAGTTATTACAATCTTTAATGCACTTTAAAGGCTCTTAACTCCTTGTCAGAACAATTTTGACCTTTGGAGCTCACGGAGTCGGTTTGAGCGCTTTGGTGTAACTGTTGAATGACGTGTCTGTGCAGCTGTATCTTTCTATAGTTTCTCGGCCCTGTCACCTGTGACTGCTGATGCTACTGTGGTGGCCGAATACTTGTGCTGAGTTGGCTCAGCCTCTTTCTGCATACCTGCTGATGTGTCTTTGTCTTCCTGTGTATGGAAATTTAAATATTTTCAAAAAGCAAAATTACAATTACTGACTTTGATTTAACAGTAATCGTATCAACTCTTCCCACACATCTGGTGTAGGCAACTGATGTTTCAAAATTGACCCCATGGTCTCATCAGCCTCTGTATATTTGTAAAAATGAGGAGGCTCATCAAACAAATGTGTGATCTCATTCATAATAAAAAATAAATTTTCTACCCTGTTGAAGAGGATCTGCCCTGTTATTGGCCCTGTCTCTGCTGATGAACTGGCTGCCTCTGAGATCTGATTTTGTGCCAAAAGTGTTTACTCTCTTGGCATATTTCTCATGTGAGAGCAATTTTCCTGATGGCTCCAGTAGACTAGGCAGACCTCTGTTTTGCAATGCCAGAAACCTGTTTTGAAACTTGTTGACGTCTGCTTGCATGTCCTGGACTCTTCGCTCCAGGGTCTGGACCAGGCTTCTCAATGTCAGGACCCTTTTGATTAGTGAGATGGTTTCTGTCCTGTTTCCAATTCCCATTTTTATGAGCTGGGAACTTGTTCTATAGTTCAGCACATTAATCATTTTATTGGCAATCTCAAGCATACTGCCTAGAGATGCCCTTGCTCGTTGTGTCTCTTTATGTGCTCTTCCAATGAGTGTTATTTGCTCATGGATGGCCTCAATGTATTCCCATTGATCTGTGATACATTGGCCAATGTGGCCCCATATGACCCTTTTAAGCTCAGATGTAACTTTGTCTAATGTGAGCTCTTTCTCCAGATCAGCTATTCTTTTCTTGAGGGCCTTTACCTCCCTCGCTCTCTTAGCCACATTCTATTTAGACTTGTCATATTTTTCATTTACTTTTGCCAGAGTGTCCTTGGCTTGATTTAGCTCAGACATCTGGGACTCCAAGACCTGAATTTCGTTCCTCAGCTTCTGCATATCCAAGCTTTCAGCCTGCTCCATTGTTGGTGCTGAGGTGGTTGGTGCTGAGGTGGTTGGGGCTACTTGCTGCACCTGTTGGTTGGGAGGAGCAGTGCCTTGAGGGATTTCCTCAAGATTTATTTTTTCTGGAGGTGGCTATGAGGTTTTCCCTGCCTCCTTCTGCTGTAATGCTGCCTCTAATGTGGCCTTTGATTCCTGCAGCTTTTCATGAGTTTGGAGGAGCTCTTTGTATAGTGTCATTAATAGAGCAGTTGCATCCTTTTCCTGCCTTTGTTGGGCAACCTCTTCTGTTTGTGGGTGAAGAGTTGGTGGGATTTTTAGCATCTTTTTCAATGCTGCCATATCAACATCCCTTAGCTTCAGGATTTCTTGCACAGCCTTCACGTCTTTAGGATCATGCCCAAGCTCTATTATAATTTCTTCTAGAGCTTTGATCCTATTGTCCTTGGCTTGAGAGGAAGCTCTTTCTAGCTCAAGCTATGCAGCAGTGTTATTCAGGCTATTCTGCAGCCTGTAGTTGACCAGGGTCTTGTTAGCCAATGTGGCATAGACCATCTCACCCGTCTGTTTATGCAGCTCTATTTGATCCATTGGGTGGATGTCTTTTGATAGGACCTCCAGGTTGGTCCTGATGTAATCTGTAGCTGATTGTGGTTGCTGCACTATTGGTGTAAAGTGGCTCATGATCATTTTCCCTTCATGTGCATCAAACGCAGACATGAGCCTCTGTTGGTTGGTAGGAGCCATGTTCAGCAGGTGATTGTAGAGTCGCAGCTTTACTGGTTCATTTCTGTTCTTTATATCCTTAAATTGCTGCTTAATGCTTTTTTCTCCTCCCCTCCTTTGTGCTGAGGAGCTTACCTCTCCTACTGCTGACCTGTCTTTCTCTTGTTGTAAAGAGCTGGCTGAGGCCTCCATGCTGGGCAGGCCTGTTCCTGAAGTCTGCCCCATTGGCATCTCCTCTTCAGAGAAAGGATTCAATCTTTGCCTCTTCTCTGGTGATGCAGTAAGGGGCGTTTCCCTATCTCTTTTCCTGCTCACGTCCTCCCTTTGAGGGGTTTGGAGGACAGATGAGTCAATTCTTGAGTCCAGCCTTGGGGGTGCCATGTATGCTGGCTGCTGCTGGGTGGCCATTGGGGCCTCTGCTATTTCTTCCCCCTACACCTGTTGGTCCTTTTGCTGTTGTTCCTGTTGGGGTGGCTACACTTGACCCTGTTGTGCCTGTGGCTCTTCCATATCCTTCTCTTTTCCTTTGCTCTGAGCCTGGCCTGTGGTTTGTACTGCCACTTGATGTGCTGCAGATGATGAGGCAGCTGCTCCTGCTAGAGGTTTTGGCAGAGTGGATACCTGTGGAGGAGATTCCAAGTCAGCCATTTTCAATAAATGCCTTCTAGCTCTTTCATTCAATTCTTCCTGAGTAATTGGTTCTTCCAGTGTGTTCCTTGTCCATTTTGGTTGGTTGGCATGTCTTTCAATGTAGGGCATGCTCACATGTTCATAGCTAGAGAGCTTGTATCTTAGCCTTCTTAAGGATATGGTCATATTAGGGTCATAAGGCTTCCAAAGGAAGCTCTGTTTTAGGCCAAGGCATTCTAGTTTCCTGTCAGCTTCTTTCCAGCCTTCCCTTTTATTCAAGACAAGGTGGCCCAATTGATTTTTTACTTTTAGCTGTGCCTTCTTGCCCTTGCCTGCAAAGTGCACCATATCAGCATTGCCAAATTTCCTGACATATTCTAAGGCAAACAATCTCATAGGCACATACTTGGGCAATCTGTATGGGCGCAACTCACACCCATATATCCTGATTACAGTATAGTGTTGGTAAAAGTACCAATCCCCTATGATGTATACCTTGGATAGCTGCAGAATCCTCTGCATCTCATCAGTCAGTCTTGGAGGAGGTGAGCTTAAGAATAAAGACATGGCTGGGTGGATGAAGAGGTCTATGAACTCATATTAGGTATATGGAGAGTAGGTCCTGCTATGAAACACTGAGGTCCAGTACACCACTAACCTTGGATTGCCTGCTGCATCAGTTCTCTTAATCTCAAAGGAGAACTTCTCATGTTGGTAATACAGGATGAGGTGGTAAATGTAGGAGGTGTATCTAAATACCTTCTCTCTGGACAAGTTCAAGAACTGCTCATGCATCTTATCTGAAATGTATGTAGCATAGTCATAACAGATTGGATTCTTGCCAGGGGAAAACATTGTCATCATTACTAGTACAGTTTCCTCAATAAATTCCAGTGACTTGTACCCCAAAACTGAACTAATCATGTATGCAAAATCTACACCCAGTTAATTGAGGTAGCCATCAAAAATGGGAGGGTGCAGCATTGTGTCAGAGTTTGTAATGAACAATTGATTGAGCTTCAAGATCTGTGCATCTGTTAGTATCTTGGCTCCTTGGTTGATCAATTCCATTAGGGACAAGGGGACCAATTTCTTCTGGGTCTTGAACTGCAGCATTTCTCTGATGGCCTCAGGGGTCATGTAGAATACCACTGCACCTGTAGGGTCAAGCACAGCCCTCTGCATGGGGTCATAGCAGACAGCACATAGATGAATCAGGTCAGGGAACTGGTTGACCTGAGGGAGATTGAATATTGAGAGGAAGGAATCCCAAATGCCTAGAATGTGTGTCCCATCCTTATGTCTGGCTTTAAGCTCATTTAATAGATGAAGGTGGAACTTGCATTTCGATGAGGAGTCCTCTGAGATTTGGTAGTCTAGGTCTGCCAAATCCTACCACTCCAGCTCTCTCTAGGGGGCATTTAGGGGAGCAACATTGAGGGCTACTGGTGCCACTGGAGTCTCCATGGTTTTTTGGATACTGACTGGTAAGTAAATTGCTGTTTCTTGGGCCGGAAGAGCACTGTCTGAGCGAAAAGGCAAACTGAAAAAGCAAGGTAATAGGGTAAGTCCACAGCAGTTGAAATACTGTTCTGGTTCCTTGAGAAGGTAAGTGCAGTGCCTAACAGACCTTTCCTAGTGATTTGAGTGCAGGTTATGGGTTCCAGTTCACGACTGCGCAAACGAAAAATGCGGGTATTTCACTGAAATTGCAGTTTGAATGGCTCAGCTAGTGAAATTCGACCATCAATTTTCCAAAAGGGAGCTGGGTGTAAGTAGTTTTCCGGTGAATTTAGGCGTTTTTTGTGCTTAACGTAATTTTTAGTATTTACAGAGAAAACCAGGTTTCAGAGAGGTTTTCACGGACAAATACCTGGTAGATGGATTGCTTGGGTCGGACCAGTAGGTGGGTACGCGTGCTGCAGCTCTCTGATTGGTTTTGAGCAGGTTGGTGAGTTCTTCGTCGTAAAATGCATGCAGAGAGTGCAGAAGTGTTTTTGCCAAAAAGTGCAAAAAAATCGTAATTTTGACAAAATATGTCTTTTTCGGCTTATTGGCGCCCTTTTTTAAATGACGTCAGCAAGTGGGTCCGGGTTGGATGACATCAGCATGATGTCATCAGGTGACGTGGCGGCCTAAGATCGGTCCACGGGGGCGGTGAGGTGGCGAACAAGTGGACCAGTGGTGGGCGAGGCGCGCGGTCGTGGCGCTGACACAAGCAGTACGAGGGCGCTGACAGAGGCGTACAGGTGGCGCAATATCAGGCTACCTCTTATACGGCGGGGAATCTGTTAGAGGGGGCTCCGATGGATTTTGGGGGTGACGTGTCGACCCCGCATGACATCAGCGTCTGACAGATATCGGACGATATCTATCGGACGTCGGGGCCCCTCCGAAATTCACGACGACCGTCGATTTGAAAGAGCTCGATCGGACGGGTATTGGGTCAGCAACCTGCACGAGCGATATGGTCATCGGGCGGGTATTTAAATATAATTTTTCTTGGAATCTGCGCCCGGCGGGACCCTTTGCACTATTGATAAATTTCATGGTTTTCCATATATTTCTTCGTTAAATTATGCATAGTCGATGACTTTAGGAAAAAGGCGGAAAGCATGGTTTCTAATGAAATTTTCACAAAATCGCGAATTGGTTCAAAACTTAGGCAAAGAGGGTTTTATAGGGTTTTTCGTATAAACGCACAAATTGGTCCCATACTTAGGATAAAGCGGATAGAGTGGGTTTTTGCATATTTTTTGCTTTTGAGTGGGTATAAGAGTGAAAAAAGGGTTTTTTCAAGGGTTTTTAGGCAAAAATGGAGGATTGAATGGACCAATGAGTGCTGGGGAGATAGGCGGTTAGGCTTGGGTTCTTGGGCTTAACCAGATGTTAATCCAATTCCCTAGTAACGAATCATATGGCTATAATGCCAAGGAGGGGGTATTTATACATTGCTTAGGGTTTATACACCATGGTGTTATAATAGTAGGGAAAGGGTGACGTAGGGAGTTAAATAATACAAGTTAGAGGTCAATATGGAGGGAGAAGGTGAATGAAGAGTGGTATCACTAAGTTTTCTTGGGAAGAACTTAGTTTTAAGAGTAGATCAAAATGAAAAGAACTTTACACAAGAAATGTGGCTTGTAAAGGCCATAAGAACCAACATAAAACCTTGAATCTCTCTTATAAACACATCTTGTGAATGGATGTTAGTAATGAGTGGTAAACAAAGGGAAAAAAAGGGGAAGTTAGATATGCTCCATTGTGTTGTTTTCCTTGTATTTGGTTAGCAAAATTCAGCTTGGAAGGAACACCACTTCTGCAACCCCATCTACCTACCCAACTATTTTGCCTAACATTTTTTGTTTCTTCTTGGAGGGTGCATTTGGACTTACAGACCCTTTATGTGCCTTTTCTTTTCCCTTGGCTTTTTGCTTTGATTTCCTATCTAGCACTACCCTTATTTCTTCCAAGGCCCCAGATTAAGCAGTTGGGAACCTTAGTTTCTCTGCCTAACTACTGATCTGCCAAGATTAAACAATTTGGACAGATTTCTTTCTCTTTTTACAACAAAAATTGAAACATGGCATGATCCAGATTAGACTGTTGGATCATCCATCAAAACTTTAAAGGCATGAAGGCATGTACACACCTTGTCTTTCCTTGAAAATATGGGATCTTTGTAGCAGCAAAGCAGAGCATATTTGGCACTTGAATTTGCCAATCATGAAAGATGAAACCTATTGGTATAGGTATCCAACATCATATAAAGTGGGTAAAGAAACAAATTTTCCAATCGAATTCAAAATAAAGACTATAAGGACAACCCAGGAAGCGGGTCTGGATTTAACAGAAGCCCAAACCAAGCGTCTTCAGCAGACTAACGAACTAGATGAGGCTCAATTGCTTTCTTTTCAATGAACTAAAATTGTTGGATAGGTAAATCCCCTCTACGGATAGAGGCGATCCCTACTAGCCCAACAGGGGTCTAGCAACAATCGAACAACGCTACACCGCAGGTTCCTAGTCGTAATTAACAAGTGGGTGAAAGAAACCTACTTGGATTCCAACGCTATGTTCATCGAAGAGATGATCCTCTCGCTCCTTCGCTCCAGCCGATCACAATTCTCCGCTATCCTCGCGGACGAACACCTGCACAAGCAAAGAGAGAAAACATAATACATCCAACACATAGGCGCTGTAATAAAATGTCGGAATAAACCTCTCTGTGACGCGAGAGTTAAACCTGAAATCGAGAACAGCTTTGGCTAACTTGTCGGATAATATATCCGCCCAATCCATAATCTCGTCACTACATGCCGCCTCCATTAAGGGGACCATTTCTATGGTAAAATTGGCGGAGTCATGCAATCCCCATAGCCTACACAACATAATTCCAGCATAGCAGTAAGGAGAACATAGGGAGTCGACTAAGTACTTACCCGAGGATTCATGCTTGTGCTTTGCTGGATTTTGTCTCCAGCCTCGAATTGGTTCGGACTCTATCTCATTCTCTGCTCGAAATTTCTCCAGAAATGTCGCGTTATATTTTTTCTTTTCTGCCGGTAGGTGATACATTTGCCTTAGATCTTCGGCTCGAAAAGAACCGAAAATCCTCCCATCTGCAGTGCTAAACAATCTGTTGGTAATTGGGATCTCTTGGATTGCCCACCTTACCACATCCATATATGGGAGAAGTTTCTCCCGGGCCGCTATTCTGTGCAGAAAGGAGTTGGCCAAGTCTTTTAGATTGGCCTCAGATTTGTTGGTACTATCGCATGAGACTTCTATCCCGGTCACCTTCAGCTCTTCGGCTTCAATCAAATTATATGTTCCTTGCCAAGTGGCCCTGGTAAGTCCCAGGCATGTCGTATCTGATATAAGCCCTTTCTTTTTACCGTTTGAATCAACAACAGCTTGCCCTGCGGCTGGCGAAGTAGTAGGCATTGTAGTCTTTTTGGACTTCTTTCCCATTCCACTCAATTATGTCTCTGTGGAAGAATCCTGCACAGAGCGAAAGATAGGCATAACACAGGCAACAATAACATGAATTGAACAGAGTGAGGTATATATATCTGGATGCATTCATAGCGATCAATTGACTTAAGACAGCTTTCGGATCAAACCTGTGAATAGATCGCAAGCTTGATGTTTTCATTAAATGGCCGTTAAGGCCTGCCAATCTCATTAATACCAGTCGCTTCGGTTAATGGCCGAATGATTTATTTGAAGCATGCTTTGGGCGATTTGGCGGTTGAACGCGGATGAGCGGCTTTTCAAAAGATATTGCCTTAATTACGAATAAATCATATTAAACTGCCTTTATGATTTTTACTTTGAAAACCGTGCCTTTTACCCTTTTCGCAATCGGGCATCGGGGAAATCCTAAGTTATTGCTTTGGTTTCATTTGGAATCCCCGATCGCCGATAGCGTTATCGCATCGCGTCGGGAGTAGCAAGTAGGGCCATTTAGAATGAGGGCATGGTGAGTCGCCGATCGCCGATAGCGATATCGCATCGCATCGGAACAAGAGAAAGCTTATTTGCGTTAAACATTATCGCCGATTACCGATTGCCGATTGCCGATTTCGCATCGCATCGGAACAAGAGGTTGTTTAATTGTGTTACTTTATGATTTTCCGATATCCGATAGCGATTTCGCATCGGCAAAAATCAAGATGGCCCTTAAGTTGTGTTCTCTTTGTCATTACGATATGCGATCTTGCGATCGCTTTATCACAATGATAAAGATAAATTGTTTTACGTTGGGGTTTTTTTATTGGTTTTATTGAAAAGGCCTTTTAATAATGTTTTCTTTTATTCGGGCCTTTTTGAAATAGAACTTTAAATTGATACCAATTTAAAACAAAAATTAAAAAAGGGACCCATTTCACATTATAGTTTTGGAATAGTAATGATACGAAATGGGGGGTTGTTGTATGGCACAACAATTGGCGATTCGCTGGACGAAACAGTTATCTCTGAAAAGTGTAGAAATACTTAAACTTTTTCAAAATAGAAATTTTTATTCAAAAGGGGAAAAATTCTAATATAACTAGGTATAGTTGCACTCTAGACAAAAGAAAACTTTCTTTGCTAATTTCCTCTTTTGTTAAAAATAGAGACATTCTAGATTTTAAATTGGCGTTTGTTGGTTGGTATTGATAAAACAGAGAACTTTTCCAAATCAACTATTAAAATTAACTCCTTTGTCACAGGTAGAGCCTCTGCTGCCAGCAAACGTCCATAGTTTCAGCAGGGATACCTTTTAACCATATCATTGTCTATTGTCCCATTCACTTTAGAGCATGATTAACAGAATGAATTCAAAATATGTTTTTTTTACATTTTGTATTTCTTTTCCTTTTCTGCTATTTTGTAAGATAAAAAGTCATTGCCCTGGTGTGGTGGCCAGTTAAATGACAATGCCATTCACTGGTAGTAATCTAACCGAACAAGCTGGCTCGTGATGAGACCCCTTGTCTTACAATTGAAGCCATTACCCTGCTTTGGTATGCAGTATTGGTAATGTCGGCTAAACTATTTCCCTATGATCATGGTAAGCAGGCTTGTAATAAGACCTCTTAACTTTTGTATCCAGTATTCTTGCGATTACACCCTGAATAATCATGAACTTGAGTAAATGGGATATACAATTTTCCTCCTTAAGAGAGGATGGATGACAAGGTAAGAGTTGGAGATGCTGAATTTGGATTAGCTCTTATTTTAATATTGATAACCTTTTTGTAACCAATTTGAAAAATCTAAAAAGATTTACAAGATTTATAAACTTCGAGAGGGGTTCACTAGGATTGCAGTGTAGTTTCAGAATGCAATTATAACTAATTTCCTAGAAATCATTCCTTTTGTTTAAGATTTCTATTTATTTAAAAGTAAATATCGCACTACTCATTTTGAGAAACTCTTTGAATACAGCAAAGGTCAAAATAGAAGATTCCTTACAGTTTTATTTCCTAATGTTGCTACAAACTACAAAAATGCTATTGAAAGGAGAAGGGGTTACCTCCTCAATTGAAAAATTTCTTTAAGATTACACCATTAATAGGGAGAGAATCTCTCAACCCTGATAAATCTTGTAGCATGAAGGTTGAATGGCCTATCTTTTCACAAATCTGAAATGGTCCAAGCCACATCTTCTGGAACTTGGTGTGTTTTCCTTTATCTTCATGGGCTTTGTCCCATTTCAGGACTAAATCACCGGCTTGAAATTGTTTAGAACCAGATGAAATTGAATCGAATGATGACTTGATGATCTGCTGATGTTTCGCATGAATGATTTTGGCCTTTTCTCTTTCTTCTTATAATTTTAGAATTTGATCATGTCTAAGATGTAAAGAAGAAGAAGGATTTTCTTTAATAAATTGAACTAGGGCTAGAGAAGGAAGAATGAGATTTGTTGGTAGTACAA
Organism: Pinus taeda; assembly: GCA_000404065.3. Lineage (NCBI taxonomy): Eukaryota > Viridiplantae > Streptophyta > Pinopsida > Pinales > Pinaceae > Pinus > Pinus taeda. Next base: position 51,406 of record APFE030208145.1, read on the forward strand.
CTTCTTTTCCATAAACAAGTTTAAATGG